>QDHC01006992.1:305182-322924 GCA_013186455.1 Papilio dardanus tibullus
CCCGACGAGCTAGCTCCATATGCGAGGAACTCGGATTAGAGAGAAACCTCTATAAGCGAGACAAATATCGCGGTTCCTTGGACTCGTTTATACAGGTTCGACATATTTTTATTTGTTATTATTTGTACCAGTCACACCTCATTTAGATGACGTCAAATACACAATCAGAATCTTATCTGTTATTCGAAATATGATGTTGGAGGTCCGCAATCTTTTAAAAGTTTAATTAATACCATTACATGTAAGTATCATATCAATTGATAAAGAACAAAACAGATTTATTAATCTCATTATCCTACATGCCTAAGTACGTTCCAACGTCCGCAAGCAGGAATTAAATATTTCCTTCTAGAAGTTTATTATTCTTTAGTTTTGAAATCCTTTTTACTCTTCCCTCTTCTTAGCTTCATATTTTTAAAGCAAAGCTAAGAGGTTTTAATGTAGAAATATTTGAATAATGATATGTACATCCAAATTAAACTAGCCTATTTCTAAATTAACGAATTTTACCGATAACTCTTTACAAATAACCTAGATTTGTACATTTAACCGTATTGTATTGATAATTTTTAAATACGAGCACAATAAAAAAGTCATAAATTGTAATCCACGATGATTGCTAATCTTATAATCACGTTTGTGCACTACTGTTATAGAAACCAGTTTACGAATTAAAAATAGTATGATAAAAATGTTTAAATTAGAAATTAAAGATATTATCAAGACTGTATTGCTTTGTTCTTTTATCATTCTAAAATTATAAACTTATCTCGTATAATTAGATAATAATAATTAAATTATTAAAATTTTCATTACATTTATTACGATTATTGTATTAATTGATAATTTTATGAATGATTTAAAGTTATAAAAGATCGTTTGCTATGTTACCTATGCCTTGTAAGACATATCATATCAGCTTACAATACGTCACGCCGAGAGGCTTGGAGCCTACCCTAAGTTATGTGTGACATGATGTTCGCACTTGGACATTAATTAATTTTCAAATTGTTTCTGTACGACGTTGATATCACGAATGCATGCAATTATTGAGTAAATCGTTAATACGCACATATACCGATAACGGAAAGAAATAGGTGCTTTATATCTTAGTCATGTCCATCTGTAATAATGAATACATACAGACTGCATACATATGACATTCTCTGTAACTGCCTTCCTACCGAAGACATTCCGTATAGAATCCTAATGCAGATCTGTTAACACACGCCATTATTGTTTGTGGTGGACTTTGGTTTTGGTAGGTCTAACAGGAAGCTAGTTAATGAACGAAAAATGCTTCGATTTTGTTTTTTCCTATTCTGATGAAAAGGGTCGCTATCATCTGTTTATTGTTACTGCAAATTATATTCTTTTAAAGGCGACTTTTTCACGGAAATGTTATTTATATTTATGCCCCTTGCGGATTTACATGGTTTTAATGAATAACTAGCTAATGAAATATATACAAAAATATGGTTTCATTCTTTATGTTTGTGTTTAAAGTATATGTCATCAACATCGTACAAAATGTATAATAAGCAAAATATTATCGAACCCAAAACGTGTTCACTATAGGAAGGTATTTGAATCAAACGGTACAAAGATCGTTTCCGGTGGCGACTCTGACATGTCAGTACATATTTAGGTGAAAACAACTTACCGCAGTCTTCGAATATCACGGACGCTGTGACGGTAACAAACAAATATTGCAGAAGTAATAAAAACATTTGTATTAGTTTACAATCAACAACAAAGTTCAATACAATATTGGGTTTTAACAAAGAGGCGCAAAATGTAGCGATCGGGTATCGACTCAGATAACATTATGAATAATGAAGGCAAGTAATTATGATTGCACTTGTTTGATCGTGATGTGATTAACGGCATAGCTTATCTTGTTATTAATGAATTACAAATGAATTTACTTTCAAATATCAAGAACAAAACTTTGCATACAAATACATAGTGAGTAATATAAATATGTTGCATAACGAATCCACTTGATAACAGCGCGCGGAAAGGTCGAATGCACCAATATCAGAAAATATCAAAAAATATGTTAAGGTTGTGTATTGTTGTGTAACATATATCAATAACAATATTAACCATTATTATTTTATCCTTCATTTAAGTTTTGATGACCAACGTCGTGCTGTTATTGCGAATAATTTTGCGATAGCCACTTATAATCTTGATATTAAGATAAATATCTAAAGTTTTATAAAATAGATTTTTGAAATAGCTGATGATTATTGCTGTGTTTTTACGATCGCAAAAGTGTCGCGACTTAACGTGTGGTTTACCAATTTTGTAGGGTTAATGAAATAATCAGAGCAGAATTAGCTATCTACTGTGATCCAAAAGATTAAATGATAAGATTCTATCCTCTACAAAGTTTTGTTTGACCCCCGCTCTCCTCCCTACCTGAAGGAATGTTTTCACCATCGGAGTACCGACCATGGCCATGTGCTACGCTCTGGGTTTGGTAATATACTTGATGTACCTTTTACTAGATCTGGCTACTTCACGAGTTCCTTCTCTGTGAAAGCTGCTCAATTGTGGAACGATCTGCCCCGTAACATTCGTGAGTCCAAGTCCCTTCCTATCTTCAAATCTCAGCTGCACAGCCATCTCCTGAGCAAAGTCACTTGCTGAGTTATTTATTCTCCTTATTGTATGTATGCATTATATAAGTATAGTATTTGTTTGTATTAGTAACCGATTATAGATTATTCTTGAATTTTATTTATTTTTCGCTAACTTCTCTCACTATTTCTTATGTATTATATACCCTTATATATTTTTACCCTCTCCTGTCCCACGGGTTGCCTGGGAGATATCGCTGACAGCGATAAGGCCGCCCATATGCGCATAGCATTGTTTTTGTATAATTGTTTTCTTGTATTTGTTTTTAACATTAAGAATTAATAAATAAATTCTATCATATATCTAATTTTTACAGCACAAGTATTCGCTGCTAAAATGAGCAATTTAAATACGCGGAACCGAAATCTGATTTTGATTACTGGAAGTATCCGATGGAAATCGAATGTACTCTGTGCGTCCTACTGACTGTAGGACGAAGTATAAGGCACGGTATTTGTATGTCAACTTTTAATAGCAGTATCCTAGATAAGGTTGCAATCTATATCTAATAGCGTAAGTAACGCCTATTATGAGAAATATTAATTGTAGAGTTTATTTTGAAAAATATACCGGCATACACCTGAGAAACAGACAACAGTTAGCCTTTAGATTGCCAGCAGGGCTCAAACTCAGAGCTGGCGTAATGTGAACACTAAATGGTATTCACTAGCGCCGCTTAGCTTTCACATTAAAAACCTCTTATTCGAAGATAAGAACATGAATAATTAACTTGCTATGTAATGTACGTAACGTTTCAGATGAAAGGATATTGCAATTGAGTAATAAAATTGAATGTGGACTGATATAAAGGTGTGAAAGAAGACATGCTGAAAGAAGGAATTCTTTCAGCATGTCTTTCTTAAGGAATAAATTCAGAAATAACGGTTGATACGGAAGTATTAAGGAGTAGTACCTACTGTGCCGACTCTCCATAGGCACAAGGGCTGGATGATAATAATAATAGGTCCTTAACGTTTCATAACATGGACTAAAAAAGATCCCAGTTGTCCAATGCCTTAGTATATTTCTTTACAAAAAGATTCCACATCCTCCTTCTACATCTGGCAACGGCTTATTTTAAATTTCAACTATTGTCTAAAAAGACATGTATCCAGGACCGTTAAAACTAAAAAAAAAAATGTCAACTGTCATGTGTCACAAAGTCATGTCATTGTGTCAATGTCAATGGTTCCTTGTTGTTTTTCAGATTATTTTAGCGTATTATTTGAAAAAATAATGCAGTGAGAAGTTTTTACCTAGGAATAATATTAATAATTTATGGTGAAAATGGCTTTATTTAAAAGATTTACAAATCAAAACAATGTTATTATTCGTTGTTTGAGGTTATGGTATTCAACGAGTAAAGAAAAACTAGAAAAGCAACCTAAATTAGCTACAGATGTTTTAAAATACTTGGAAAGTGACTCAGATTATATTAAATTAACTGAAAAGTTACCTAGATTTCTGTTAAGAAAATACAAAACGCCAGAGAGTATGTATTTAATAAATGCAAAAACTGCAAAAGAAATTGCCGAAACTGTGTGTAGCCATATAAACGAAGAGTCCCCTATAGTTGAAGTAAACCCTGGCTTAGGTTTCTTAAGTAAAGAATTGTTAAAATCTACAAAAAATTACCTCTATTTGTATGAAAGTTCAAGTCACTTTTCTCAACATTTAGAAGTTAGTATGGCTAATTTAATCCTAGTTATTTTTTACCAAATGGTTCATTGTTCATAATATATATAAACATTTTGCAGGCATTGCAACATGAGAAAAGTAAAAGGCTCTCATACAAGGTGGCAGATTTCTTTGGAATGTGGAAATTAGGATTCCAGGATAAAATGGATGGAGGCAATCGACTCACACAATTACTGGGTGATCTTGCATCTGATGATAAAAGTAAGGATATTATATGCACTATATCACAATACTTATACTAAAAAAAGTTGAAATATGTAATTAATTAGTCAATTTTTATAATCAACCATGGAGTCCTATTTGTATCAGGTTTTCAACTATCATAAAAATGTTATAAAAATAGGCACAGATCAATCTTTGGAAACTAGCTACTATACTTCCTCTCCTTTGACCATCTTACATGAATCATTGTATTTATTTCAGGTATAATAATAAAGGTTGTTGGTGCAATGCCCAGTATAAACTTTGTTAAACATCTCATTTATAATATAGTATTCCACACTGATACAGACCGGCTCGGAAGGACTGACCTTTTTATTACAATGCCTGCCCATCATTATAGGGTTAGTAATTTATTAATTAAACTATAAAGTAAACACAGAACATGTTCTGACTAAAATGTTTAGTATCTTACAGATAATGTTATACAAGAAACAAAATTCAGAACAATACCGGCACTGTTTCAAACATTTTTCGATTATAAGATTTTGATAAAAGTACCTAAAGTGCACTATTTACCTTGGACTTATCCACCCAGTGGCAAAAAAGCTGAAGTGGTATGTATTTTGATTTATTTTATAAGTTAAAACGACAAAGAACATATTTTACTTTAATAACATTGTTAAAGTACAAATATTTAACATTTTCCATGCCGCTACGATTTTTTTGTGCCATGTTTACACTATAGGAATTGGTAGCATTGAATGTGTTAACACTTAAAATGTACATAAAATGATCACTTTACAGATGGACGATTATTGTTTGTATTTAGTGAATATCACTCAGAAGGAGAAGTTGCCATGTCCTTCAGATTATTTACCACTGTTATGGTATTTTTTCAAGCCTCATACATGTTCAAAGACAACCAAAGTCATACCAATGTTAGAGTGAGTATGGTTTAAATTTATTATACTTTTTTTCTCAATTTTAAAAGTCACATTATTTTTTATTCAACAAAATCTTAAAATAATAAATATCTTTAACTTTGAAAGTGATAATTATATTAATTCTTATGTTTAAGACAATGGATCCCTGGTTGTGGAGTTTGGTTGATCACAGGACAAGACCCACCGGAATCCAATAGGGATTTGGGTCCAAATAATGAGGATGTACCGCTACCACATATGACAATATTTACTGAATTTGGTGATCTTAATTTGAAACAGAAAATTACTGTTTTTAAAAGGTAATTCATCAAGTTTTTTCTATCACAATCCCTAACAACCAACTTGTTATTTTTTAATGCATTGTAAAATTATTTGTCTCTAATATATAAAAGTCATAGTCTAAAAATATCAAAATCAAGTGATAGTATTGTATGAAAATAAAAATAATTATTGTTTTTTAGGTTTATATCATGGCCGGAATTTGAACAATGTCCCTTCAGAGTGACAATGGAGAGTAACCTTCCAAAGTCTGTATCACAAATAGAAGATGACGATAAGCGAAGATTGAGCACTCATATAGATGATATTGAGGATTCTGACGGGGAAACTGATGTCAATGACAAATAAAAGCAGTTTACATTATGCAATATGTTTATTTCTTTTAACAACCAAATAAATTTTAACCAAACACTATATTGCAGTCTAATATAAATATTTTATCAAAGGCACAAGCTATACATATAAAATCAAGTCAGCGTTTGCCGGTTTGGGAGTTCTAGAGATCTGGTATTCTTCCTGTTTTAAAAGACAAAACAGGTATTATATGGTTATAATCAAATAAAAAAAAACATTGTATTTATATAATTTATTGATCGATTTATAATAACTAACCCAACAAGGGTTTCATATTAGTGCAATGGAATTTATAAATGATTCCCTCGAGGTTGAATTTTTAATAAAAACTACACTTGGACCACATTACTGTAGGACTGTAAATCGATATATTGAAAAAAAATGAATTCATTTATTCTTTTTAGACAAAAAGTGGGAGATATGTAAAGTTTATACAAATTGAAATATAAATAATTTTTCATTTACTAAACATTTCATTAATAAACGAGGATTAGAGATGGTAACGGGCGAAATTTCATTTATTCAACATTTAAAAATTGTGATGATAATTTATTCTACATATTTTCTTTACATATTTTTACAATATCATAATCCACTCTATATACAAATAATACGTTATTTACCGAATGTATTTATATTGCTTATTTACCAAATAGCAGTAGGACATTCAAAATATATCTCAATTAAATACATTACATCTTTAATTCCTCATATTAAAAAGACGATGCGTTTTTGTACTCTACACAGGATAGATTAATTTTTCAGACATAATTGAGATTTTTTTTCCGATATTTTATGAACTGCAAATTAGATATTTCATTTAACATAATTCGAGATATATTTTAGTTACACTGTTTTTATTTAATGTAAATTACAGTAAAGTAAAGTAGGTACATAAATTCAAAAACGCATCTGCTAAACCTACATTTTCTTTTATTTATTATATTCGCATCTTGAATCCTACTAATGCTATTTGCCTTATACTCGATATCCTATGTTATAAATATTGATACATTATATACCTGGATTCATTTTATATAACAATATAAATATTACGATCTAAATTCCCACCACCCTATTTACATAATACTTATTACATTTCTAATTAAGTACATATTAACGTGTAATTTGTTGGCGTTATAAATTTTGGAAATGTTTATCATTGTATGTCTTACGACTCGATTTAGGTGTTATATAATTTAATGTTGGAATGTCTAGAGCTATCTGATTGTTCTTTACGTTTAATTTATTCAAGTTCGAAGATTTCTGTAAGCTCAGATTCGTATGAACGTTTAGACTTATCGTATTCAAACCGTTTTGAGGTTTAACACTAGTACTAGAAACAAAGTCTGTCCATTCATCCTCGTCGCCGAACACAGGTGGTTTCTTTGCTGAAGTTTGTTGCTTTGGTTTACTGGAGACGAATTCTCCCCAAATGTCGTCGTCTAAAACTTCTTTACGAGCCGCACTCCTATCAGTGTGAGCTGGAGAGTTAACTTTGCTCTGACTGTTGGAACTCATATCACTCTTCAAAGACGGAACTGTTTCGACTGGATTGAATCGCGACAGATCCTGTAAATCTATTCCCGGGTTAGGCCAATTTATTTGTGAGTAACTCTCCAAGGACAGAGGCTGCAAAATCTGAGCCGTGTTGTTCTGTCGTGACGTACTGCTAGTGCTGGCCGGCACAGGTTGCAATATATTGGGCGTCTCTACGGAATGTATGGGAGAATTACAAGCGAAGCTATCGCGTACGCTTGATGTTACCGTACTGTTACTATAACTTTCAGTCGGAAAATGTGAAACGTTTTTAACAAAGACCTCTTGTGGCTTCGTTATATCATTCTTAAGTTTACTAAAATCAGTAAAAGCGTTATCAAAATTTGCCGATTTGCTGGAAGAAGCTTGATATGTCAAATGGCTACTACTATCTTCGAAAGGTTTCGAAAGAACACTTTGAGGCACAGATGGTGCGGATTGGAACGTTTCAAAGTCATCGTCATTACAGTCTACATTAGAATTAGTTTCTATAAAGGACGTATCATTATTTTTATTTGGAACTATTGCCTTTTCTTCCGATTTGTTTTCTTGTACATCGATATTTGTTGTAATTTTATCATTTTCCCACGGTCCACTGGAGACGAAGTCTGAGAAATCGTCAAATGTTTCCTTAACTTCGCCTGGATCCGGCCAATTTAAAGTTGGCACGAGCGGCTCGAGTTTTATAGGCTGCAGTAATTGTGGCTGATAAGAAGTACCCGCGCTCGGTATTAAGTTATTAGAATTTCCTACATTACATTTATCTGGTTCTATATCCGATTTACTAATGTTTTTCGGTGGTTGAATGTTTTCTGTTGGACCTTTGAAATCTTGAAATTCCCAATAATCGTTGTCGTCTTCCAATTTAGCAGGGACCTCATCAGATGGGATTTCAGTCGGAGTGACATCAGTGACAGGTTGACTTAACAAAACTGGTGCAACTGTGTCATAATGTATAGTTTTCGATCTCGGTGTTTCGGAGTCAGATGGTGTAAATATGTGGGTATCTGGTAAACTGATTTGTCGCAGAGGTTGAACATTTAATGAAGTCGGATAAACTTTATCCAGTTTCGTGGACATCACTTTTTCGAAAACCTCCAAATCGGTTGTTGCTGTTTCAGTAGCCGCGATATCGTTCTCAGTATTGTTGCACGCTGAAAAAAAATGTATTATTTTGTAATTCTACATACAACAATTCATTTTATGTACATATTTATAAGTACAAAATTATTAATTATTATTAAATAACACTTTCGTACGATTTTCATTATGAACCGGAAAATGTCGCATTGTTTTTATTTTTTGAAATTTCGGTATTAAAATTATAAAATTTATTAAAATATAAATTAAATCTAAATATACATATTATGTATATTTATATCATCATCATCATCATCATCAGCCTATCGACGTCCACTGCTGAACGTAGGCCTCCCCCAGCGATTGCCACAATGCCCCAATGTATTTGTATATATTATGGTAATTTATCTTTAAATTAATCAAAACAAAGTAAACTCATGATGATTCAAGGATTGAATTGTTTAAATTAAAAATATTCGCATATTTAATGCAGAAACAATGGTGCTCATTAAATATTATTTCATAAATAGAATTTTAATTATGTTATTTAAATATATAATTAACACAAACAAAGTAAGAAAACAATTTATATTAAAATATTAAGTAAATATAGACTAATTTTATGCTATATTTATTTCTTGTATAAATCATATGATATAAAAAATAGGGATGTGAATAAAAGGTAATACGGTCTTGCAAATTCCATCATATAACAAAAAAATGTTTAAATGATCATAAAAACGGTCTTTCCATTTTTTAAAACAAGCTAAAACCCAAATACACACATTAATACCTTCCAACCTTATTTATAACTACATAAGTTGTTTACCCTTTTACACCCCTGCAGAAGGAACTACATTTAATTGCTCAAGCCTACTTGACATTGAGTGACTAGACCTCAGTCAGCCATGCTGGCCAAAGTCAAAATGGTGTATACCGGCCAAGCACATCCTGGTACACACTAATCCAGTGGTGATTGGACCTTAACGGCCCATTAAGAACTCTTAGATATATTAACCTATATCTTTTAAAATTAAGTGACTTACCATGTGAGAGTAATTCTGAAATTTTGAGTGTGGAATGTTTGTGAGCCATTTGATCTAATGTAGCCATTAGGTGTTCAAGGTCTAATAGGAGGGTCTCAGCGTATGTGACTTTGGGTGGGATGTGGGATCAAGCAGATAATGGAGTGGATGATGTTAATCCATGTGCAAGACATGCAAAGAAATTTTACAGTGGTGAATTCATATTAAAAAGCTTGGTACAATTTTTAACACTTCTTGGATCATGAGATAATCATTCTAGCTTGTGCCGGTGTATTTACTTGTATATTCCTATTATGTATGTTAATAGGATCCAAGATACATCTAATAAAATCGATTCATTTATTAACAGAAGAAAATGTAAGCACGTAAACAATACTTTCACTTTTGTAAGTCATATAGTTTATATTCATATTTGATAATATACTTTTACATCAAAAATAAATACAATATAAAAGTTCTGATCCAGTCCATCTCTAGCAATAAATAAGCATTCTAGAATTGCTTTCTATATTTTTATATAAATTAAACAAGATACTACTTACATTCCTGTCCATTTGATGAGAAAGGATCAACCCAATTATCATTTTCCTTATTCAAAGATTTATCACAAATTTGATTTTCCGTATTAGGTAATGTTGAAGATTGTTTCTGTGGTTGGAGGGGCGCCACACTCAGATTGACAGCGTATTTGGGCATATTGTAATTCCACTTAGGTCCAAATAACTAAAATAAAACAGTGATTACTATAAAAATAAAATAGTTAAGTATAAAGTAAGAAAAATATACTTACAATATTTCTAGAGTCTATACAAAGAGCTTTTAGCAGACTTTTCTGTCCTAGCGAATTATTCCAATTCACCATATATGGCTGTCTTACATCTGTATCAACTAAATGGCCCCACGTCTCATTAAGTACTGATTCTAATCTCCCGATAAACTCAGATTCAGGTTCTGATATTTCTTCTTCAAATATTGTTGAAAAAATATTATTAATACTTTCTAAAACTTGATTTTCATTATCGGACGAATGGAAATCTATTACTGGAATATGTTGATCTACAACATCTAATTCATCTTTCACAGCAGATTTGGAACAAGATTTAAAATCATCAAAATCTCCAAAATCATCATCATCATCAATTATCTCATTGGTTGCACAAATATCTTTGTCAATATTAGAAACCTCTGAAGTGTCTTTATTTTCTTGTAATTCATTATTATCATCAAAATTTGCTTTAAAGTCACCAAAATCATTAGTTGGAGCTTCATTCGTCCAAGGATTTTCAACATTTTCAACAACAGTTGAAACATTATCACTCACAAAGTGGAATTCATCAAAATCACCAAAATCATCCACTGGTACTCTCTCTTCTAAATTATTTATTTCAGTTTCAAAATTAAGTTCACTTTCTAATTGTTTTTGAACATCTAATTCATCATTTTTTTGATCTAAATTGGAATGAAAATCATTAAATTCATCATCAGGTAGTTCATATGATTTAGATGTTGGTTCGGAATGTTCAACATCATCAGGTAAAGAGTTTTCCGATGTTTCTGTTGTACAAACATTCTCATTTTGTATTATAACTGGCTCTGTTTCAACAATATCACTATTGCTAATTGTTTTTTCATCTGAAACTTTTTCTTCTGGTGAATAATTATAATCAGTGCCTTCAATGTCATTTTTGTCACTGCTAATGACTTGCGGATTTAATTGTTCTTGACTTATTTCTAAATTCAAATCTTCAACGGCAACATCTTCTAATGTTAATTTCTCATTTAATTCATTTATGATAGGTGTTATGTGCTCAGTCTTTTTATCATCTTCAACTGATATCTGATCTGTTAGGACATTATTCAAATTATTAGCAATATTCATAGACCAGGCGCTGTCTTGGATTACTGGCTTACTTGTTTCATACATGTTATAATTTGAGTATGATTGATAATCATAACTATTACTATCTTCATCATCGTCCTGTGATACTAAAAAAAAATCAAAGTGTGTTAATCATTTTGACTTATTACTGTAAATAATATAAAGATTTTGGTAACATATCAAGTATTTACTTCTTATAATTAGTTCGATTTTATAACAAATGGAAAATAATTGAAGAAGAACGAAAGGAGTATACCAAAGTAAACAGAAAACATCAACAAAAATGTTAATCAATGACACATTATAACTTTTTAGTTCACGACATTCTCTTTAACACATCATATTTTGATGGTATTATTAATGAATTTATGACATTATTTATTTAAAAATTTGGTAACTTTTATACTTACAATTGTAATTTATATCAAAATCTTCAGGGTCTTTGTCTTCTTCGCACTGATCGGGTGGTGGAGGAGTATTGCAAACAAGAGGAGGAAGCGACATACTTGCCCAGACCACTACACCACTAATTTATATATACGAAAATGTTACATACATTTGAAGATTCGCAATGCTACAAACATTAAATACTAAACTTTATTACGCCACATAATAAATTAGATATTTTCAAAAAGTGGACAGCTGTTCATTTTAATTGACAGTATTGACTTGACTATTGACATTAGGAATGTCAATTTTAGCAGCCATATTTCCGTTTTTTAATTGAGTTTGTCTATGGTTTGGCTTGCCACATAAATAGAGGTTTGTTATTGAAGAATTATTAAAGAATATAAATAAAAGGTAGGTAATTTAATTAAATATGTTTCAACCTGCAACTACTTTTATTTCATTCTTAACTCAGCATTCACAGCAGGTATTCCCATTCTAATTATAACGATGTCAAGAAGCAACAGAGTATGCGTGCTCGATGTAAAGATTTTAAATTAACCACGACCCGTCTTATTTAACCCAGTAAAGTTATAGATTAAAGTTATACCCAGTTACATGGTTTCTTAGCTTATTTCATGGACTTTGAAAGTCAGTGTTAGATTTTGTCATTGGTTATTTTTTATTTTGGTAGCACTTATTCAAAATGTAAAATAGTGATTGGCTTAAAGGTCTTTGTTACCAGGCCATAAAATCTAAAAAAAAAAAAAATTTGGTAGCACTAGTTTTGTTCGATGATCTGTGGTATGTATCTATGGTCAATAATCGGCTGTCGTCGGATTTGGTCGGCTTACGGGTTTTCGGTTTATCGTCGGCTTTTGGTTTAATTTTTTTAGTGATTCTTCGTCTAATTGGATTATTTGTTTATTTTAAAGTAAAATTTATATTATATTAGATGTATTAGTGATAAACGTATAGTATAAGCAAGCATAAGTGGTTTCAGGAATTTTATTAAGGTAAGTCAAAACTTTACCTACATTTTTATCATAATACCTGCATTTATCCGTTAGGAATTACCCCCTTGATTGATATGCGTGTTTGAAATCTTTTTATATTAAGAAGATGTATCTTTTGTATGTATATTTGTTTTAAAATGACGCTGTAATAAATTTAGCGAAAGTACTGTCAATAACCTTTGACATGTGTCATTGCTTACGTGTCAGTCTTTATAACGTAGCGGTGTAAGAAATTGTTAATGGCTTAAATATTTAACGTATTCTTACTATTATTACAATTTATTTATACTAAGGTATGTTATTAAAATGATTTACTTATTGTATTATAAAACTATTCAGTTAACGCAAGCTCCTTTCGATTTTCTTTTGTCTTAACTTGCAGTAAAATAAATTCGCCGGATATTAATATTAATATAAATTTTGTAAACACGGATAGTATGCATTGTATTTTAAAGTGATACATAAAAATAATTTAGAAGTAAATAAATTTTATGCTTTATAAAATTTTCCAATAGGACTATAATTAGATTAACTAAAATCTACCTCAGTCTCAGATAAATTTTCGCTAGTCAGACCATTTTTAAAATATGTTTTGTAAATCTTATTTTTATTAACTTTATACAATTGTATAATATTATCAATCATTTCTATAAAATCCACTTTATTTCAAAATGTATGAATTTGGAATGTAAGCTTTACTGTGAAAGGAATGTAAGAGATTGTTTTTATCCCATTAAATATGTTGATGATGATAAGCATATGTAAATCCATGCTTATCACATTAAATACTATACTTTATCTAAGACTATTTATATGTAAAATAACTTTAGTGACATAGCAATGCAGGTGAGCCTTAGCTTTCATAATAAAAAAATCCATTTTACTTGACACAGTGGCATCTCGACCCAGTCCTGAACTGGGAGCACTCTTAAATATTTTAAAAACGAAAAGTTATGAGACAGACAATCTTTGTAATATTAAAAATAAATACCACTTCGCAAGCATTAAAGGTTACATGGCATATTTTTATTAGAAAAAGGTAGCTGGCATTAGAGGCAATGGAGCTACAAGCATTGCTGGTGCTCTGTGGCCTCGGAGTGGCGGGGGTTGCGGTTATCTTGCTGATGGGCCTGTTCTCCACATCCGGGACGACGTATGAAGAAGCCATCGCACAACAAAGAAAGGCCACCACTGAACTTCTCGCTTTGGCTGAGAATAAAGGAAAAGCTAAGAAAACTAGCAAGAAAGCTAACAAGAAGGTATTAATTGTTTTATGGTTTAAGTTTAAATTACGTCTGTGTTTATAAAAGGGTGTAATATTAGCAGTATTTCGTCATAATTACACACACTCAAGTATTATGTTTAAGCCTATTGTGGCAATTGACGTTACTATTTTACACCTGTGTTTGCATTTGCAATATTTGAAGAAAATTATATACTTTTGCAATGAATTTAAGTTTTTCTTGTTATAACTACAAATAAAAATGTTCTTGTAACATTTCTTGGAACAAAATTTGAGGTAATATGAATCATAGCCACATTGAAAATATATTTTTTGTAAACATATTCCTACAGGGTAATAACTCAGTATCCCTTCCACAGCAGTATCGGAATTTACAATATTTAAAAACCTTGTAAAATTTTTATTATTGATTTGCTAATTCCTTTTATTAGTTAGCAAAGAAAGAACGGAAGGAGAGCGCTGCAGCGGCGACAGGCAGTGAACCGGAAAGTGAAGCACCAGCTGAGAGCGGAGCTGATGAAGATAGTGCCCCTGCTGCCAAGCCCCATGTGGAATTCAGTCCCCCTGTTGTCATGGACGTGGCTGCTGATACTGCCCATATTAAGGTCAGTGACCTCATGATTGTGGAATGTAGAGATATGAGTACAATTATGCTTCATACAATGTAATATACAAATCTTATATAATTCTATAATTAACATCTTATCTTGAAATGTCAGTCGGCATGCAAGCAAATATATAGCAATGCTTACTATAAATATGTAGTTGACTCTAGCTTATGACCTTGTGTATGCATTTTAAGTCTTTTTATTTCAGAGAAGCTGTTAATGATCTCAAAAAATGTAAATGCAAGGTTATCTACTATTAAAATAGTATCCTTAAATAGTAATTCCTTTCACAAAAGCTATTTTACTTTTTTTATTTTTATTTTCATACGCTAATAAGTACTTGCTATGTATCAAACACAATATCCCAAACAGTTAAATATTGCATGCTTGCATTGAATATTCTATTTCAATAATCATGGGACACTTGATGGGTAGCAATTGCAGTTTACTAACACTGGATTTTATTTTTCCAATAAGACAATTTCTATTGGACTTGCATGCTGTATTGAAAAAAAAATGTCATTTAAAAGTCATAAATATTTATTCTGTTATGGCCTTAACACGTTGAGCTCAGCGCCGAATTTGCTTTCCTTTCCGTTCAGCTGGCAGCCGGTGAACGATACTATGTTGTATGCTATCCCATACAGGAGATTACTTAAAAGAGATTACTTTAGTAAGAAAGATAAAGAATTCTTTCTTTGTCACGTGCCAACAAAACGAAAATTCTAGTGCACATCCGCAGGAACCGGCGGAAAAATCGCTGCTGGTCCCCAGGGACCGGCGCCGGGCCCAACGTGTTAAGTACCACAAATGTACATATTTTGAAAGCAATCTTAAATTAGTCTTTTACAGCAGAGTGATGTAGGGAATAATTTTGTCTTCTTTGAAAACTACTGTTTCATTTGCAACCTTATTAGATTCAGCCACATTATGATTCATTCCACAATATAAACCCACACATATTTTGACATAAATGGAATTCGAAGCAACAGCCGGCTGACTACAGACTTGTGATTATTAAAAAAAAAAACAAAAGTGCATTCGGACATTTAAATTGTATCTTGTTGTGGTTGATTAGAAATTGGGAGCATAAGATATTTGATAAGATATGCTCCAAATGGTTTATCATCTATTGTTTGAGATAAATTCATGCAAAAATAACATATGTGAAATGGGTTTGTAGGTACTTTCTTCATTTATTCTAGGTCTCGACATTATTGATTAAAAAATGATGAAATCGAATTTTGACAAGTTTATCTTTCGTTCACTCATACTAGTATCATGCTGCATATATGCTTCGTTTATCTTAGATATAAATTATAATGATAATGATCTTTTCGGCGTTTTCAATTGTATTGATAGTGTATCATAAAGATCAAGTTGCTATAATCGACAAAAATACTTTCATACAATTCTTATAATGACTAATCAAAAAAAACGTCAACCTATCTTTCACTCATATTTTATAGTATTGTATTACTTTGCAAATATGTAGAATTTTCTAAAATCAAACAGGTAATTGAACAAAAGGTTTGAAAATTGGATGCTAACTGGTTTTACGTCGTATAACTGAGAGATCATTTATTTTAGAAGTGGTACAATGTTGTGTCAATGTGATATTGAACCAATGAACTTTGGGCGCTGAAATATGGAGCTATAGCTTTAATACTAATACTATTATTTAATACAGAAGCACATAGTAAGTGTGTAGTAGTTACATGCATTAATTCTATGCACAGATATTCAGTTTTGTAGATAGATTAGAGCATGATGTTAGTGTAAATGGTATCTATTGTACGGTAGTTTTACTGTGTGTGCAGATCCGCAAACGCGGTAAGGATCCTAAAGTAAAGCCGATACTTATTAACAAAGAGGATCCGAGCTGCGTTAGCGATCCGGGCTCCGTGCCCTTCCAAGGCGGTGACGTCTCCAACCACTTTGAAGAGATGCACCCAAAGGACGAGTTTGAATTGTTGCACTCGTCGTTCCTTGAAAAAGTGAGTGTGTGCAGTGAAACCCGATCCTAACGCTCGTCTACTTTGTTCTTTTATGTATTTTATTTAATCTAAATGTAGAAAAATCGTGAATAGTCTTTTGATGTCTTTATACGCTTTATATATTTGCTTTTGCATATTAATTAAGATTAATTGTATGTCATTTGAATGTCTACGCATCGTCATCTGGGTCAACATTTTTATAACCTGTATTATCATTGTTCGGTACTCGTCCATCATTAAACATTTACATTGTGTTATCGTTTTAGTTTTTTAAATAGACATAACTTATGTAAACATTTTGTGCCAGTAATTATAATTTTATTCATTTGTAAAAATGATTAAAACAACTAAATTTTTCATAAAAGCTATTTTTTTTGTTTGTAAATTGAAGTAACACAACATTATAGTATGTAAAGTATTTGTTACTCTTTAATTACTTAAAAAAATGTTTAGGCGTTAGAGAAGAAGGAAGAGGCTGTAGAAAAGAAAGAAAAGGCTCCGAAGCCGGCAAAGAATACGAAAGCTCCGTCCAAACCGGCCGCAAATCCGGAGCCCGTCAAAGATGAAACTGTTCCGGAACGACAAACCACTGCTGAAGGACCTAAGGAACAGAGAAAAGGTACACTCTCATATTGAACCTTTAAATTGTTATAACATTTTACCTTGGAACATGTTGGTTATATTTGGTTATATTAGGGATATTGTGTTTGTTAATGAAGTTGGTTTATTATGTTCAGTTAAGAAAGTAGAAAAGAAGAGTGTGGTAGAGGAGGTGTCGGTGCCGGAGGAGGTGGTGCCGCCGCTGAACGCGCCGCAGCCCAGTGAACTGACAACAGACAAACTGCTGAAGCAGGCGCTCGC
>QDHC01006992.1:323271-363723 GCA_013186455.1 Papilio dardanus tibullus
CTGCAGCGACTGCTCGAGGACAACCACGCCCTGGGGCAGGAGAAACTACACGTTAGTAAACCTACGGCTTCATTACTACGAGTTCGCGATATAAACGGACTTACCCAGAAGCAATATTAGAGGGAGATGTTTTTTATCGCGAACTCGCACTAATGAAGCCGAAGCATTATAACCTATTTTTGTGACTACTGTTATTATATTTATAGAAAATTGTAATAAACATAAGACAACAATAACAACAGAGCAGAAAAGAGTACGGACCGCGAGCCTGTAGTTTTAGTTTTAATAAATAAAAATATTTTTGAGATTTTTTCAGTACGAAACAAATTACGCGATAAGATTACAAAAAAAGTTGACATTATTAGCTGAGGAAAATGATGTTAAGTGAAAGTTCAACCCATGATGGTATAATGGGTTCGATGTTTCCACGACTAGCGCGTATTAAATTTGATTTCACAAATATCTTTAAATTTTATCTCCGATATGTCTTACCTTAGACCTGTGATTATTACGAAGTATTTGTTCCACAGTTACAATCTAAAGTGGTAGCGGAAGGAGAGGCTCAGGCGCAACGTGTACAGATGGAAATGCATATCCAGAGACTGTCGGAGGTAAAAAATAACAATTAAAAAAAAAAATAAGGGAAAAAAGGGGTATCGGCGGGGGAGGGGACGTATAAGAAGAGGTTTTATCCTCTTTCTATGCGCCTCCTCCGTAGATTAAGGCTAGGCAACGCATCTGCAATTGCAGATGTCTATGGGCAACGGTCGCTTCGCTTTTTCAGCGAATCCAGGTGACCGCTTGCTCGTTTGCCACTTTGTAAAATATATTATAATAAAATATTTATCGAAACACTTAGCAATAGAATTGTCACTCTCTTTTCTGAAGTTTCACTGTGTCTCAAGAGAGAGGCCTTCTCTTATCTAGTAATAAAGTGTAGTAGTGCATAGTTCTTATATTAAGAGTAGGAGCAATGCTAGATTTCAAACAACTTGTTGACTTGGATCTTCCCAAGAGTCGCTCCGAATAACACCATTTTAGCGCACATGTTACCTTGTGCTGGTAAAAATATTGAAACAGGTCCATTGTATTACTGACCATAGACGTCGCCAACCGATATAAGCTAGGTCTAGAGGGAGGGGGCGGGGGTAGCTACTATCAACATACTCTCAAGCCTTGTTCGCACCAGGATAGTATTTTAGTAGAATAGCAAGTAGCGAGTATCTGAACAAAGGATTTACTAATCTTCTCTACTAAAATGTTGATGTTCGGACACGTTTAGTTACTAAATTACTTGCTACTCGACTAAAATACTAACCATTCACACAGATGCTCACGATGTGTGTGCATGTTGCATCACGATATTTTCCTTCTCCGTAAGAGCGACTGGTAAATATGTGCATATGAAAATCGAAAGTCGAAAAACACATTGGTTCATAGCGGGATTCGAACTCGGGACGTTTACAAGTCAAGAGCTAAACCCCTGAGCCACCGACGCTCTTATTGCAGCGGAGTTACCCAAAGTTCCTTTGCTACGAAGCGATTCTATAGCGAACGTCAAAATTGTATGAAAATGACAATGACGGTCGATATTTCACACGTGACAATCACATGACTTATCGAATGTAATTGTCAGTTTCATACATTTTTGTCGATTCCATCGGCGATATCGCCAATCGAAATTACTTTGGGTAGCCCTCCAACTCTACAGCTTTGTCTAACGTATTTGTTACACGTGTGCCAGTCGGAGGCGGGTCTGGTGCAGCAGCTGACGCTGGCGCGGGACGCCATGATCAACACTCAGCGACACGCTGAAGAACTCGCGCAGCAGCTTCAGGTATACTAGCTGTTTTACCCTACGCCTTCATTGGACAGTGTTCGCGACAAAAACGGAAATCTGTTTTTATTGCAAACTCGGTCTAATGAATCCGAAGCATTATCCGAAAAAAATATCCAATACATTTATGTGTGTAATTGATTTCTTACAGTAACTTTACATACATTTTTATTTTTTTCCTGTTTAAATGTTGTGTTGTAGGAGGCTAACCGCGCCTACGCTGAGCTGGAGCAGCAGCGCCAGCGCGCGCTGCACGCGGAGAAGGCGGCCCAGCAGGAGCTGCGCGACGCACAGGACAGGCTCGCAGGTGAGCTAATATAAAACATCTATATTCTACACAATATTTTGCACATGGGTTTCTATTAAAACTGCAAAGTAATAAAAAGGTTAAAATAAAATGAAAAACTTTGTTTTGAACTTCTAAACTTCAAGCGGACGAAGTCGCTGGCGACCCCTAGTCAATATTCCATACTTTCTATACTAATATTATAAAGAGAAAACTTTGTATTTTTGTATGTATTGAAATAATTTAAAAACTACTAGGCCGATTTCAATAATTCTTTCACCGTTAGAGACATTATCCTAGAGTAATATAGGCTATATTTTTTTTAATTTCACGAGGTCGAACTGGTAGTATAATAAAAAATAAAGATTTGTATTTTTGTATGTATTGAAATAAGTCAGAAACTACAGATTTTTAAAAACATCGCGGAATTAGAAGGCTACATTATCAATTTAATAAACAATATAAGTAAAATATTTTTCTAACCCTAGGGCTTCATTAGACCAAGCTTGCGGTAAAAACTGAGATGCTGTTTTTGCGTGAAATCGGTCTAATGAAGCAGTAGAGTAATGAACAATAGCAAATTCTATATTTAATTCTGTTTTCAATGTAAATAAATTTACAGATTTAAGTGAACTTCAAAACGAAGTGGAAAGTTTAACTAGCCGCGCTATCACCGCGGAAGGCAATGTTGAAAACCTTAAAGCTGACATCGAGAAAGCTAAAGAAGATGCAGAGAAAGCTAAAGCCAGTATAGAGAAGGCTAAAGAAGATGCCGACACGTTCAAGAAGGACGCAGAAAGAGCTAAAGAGGAAGTCAAGAATGTTACAGAAGAAGCGAGCAAACTGAGAGAGGAAAATGAGAAATTAAAACAACAAATTGATATTGTTAGACAGGAATCAGAAAAACAGAAATCACAAGTAAATACAATATTGTTATACAATAGATAACTCTATAAATTTATAAAAAACTTAATTTTTAATAATTAATTATTAAAAATAACTCAAAAACTACTGAATAGTATTTTTAAACGCAAATATGGGACCAAATGGCAGCTATTTTGCATCGAACTAAAAAATAATCACGTAAATCGGTTCAGAACTCGCTGCTTAATTTCCGAACACACATAAAAAAAAACTTATTGACTTGATAACCTCCTTCTGTTGGAAGTCGGTTAAAAATAGCTATATTTTGCCTTTTAATCTATTTTCGTACTTATAACTTTTACCCTACGACTTCATTAGACCGAATTCGCGATAAAAAAAGAGCTAAAACGGAGCAAAATCTCCCTTTTTATATAAAATAAACTCGGTCTAATGAAGCCGTAGAGTTAAAAAAAACATACAGACGAATTGAGAACCTCCTCCTTTTATGGAAGTCGGTTAAAAATCTAAAATACATTATTAAAATATGACTTTGTTTTAGTTATCAGTGGAGGTTGCATCTCTGAAGGAACAGTTGTCGTTGCGCGAGGCGGAGCTGGCGGAGGTGAAGCAGCTGGCGGCGGTGCCTGCGCCCGCGCATCCCGCGCACAACGGACTGCCCAACTCTAATGATGATCAGAAGGTATTTAAAAAAAATGATATTAAGTTACTACAGACGAACCTGGGTAAGCAGCGTCCAAGGGACTGCAATAATTGTCTTATAGAGGTTACTCTTACCTTACGGCTTCACCGCACTGCATTCGCGATAAAAACGAGACCAACGTAGGTGAAGAAGGGTCTAATACTCATCCCGACATAATTGTGGCGACATTTATCCAACTTCGCGCGGCTGTCGGTTTTTTGCCGGACAACAAAGGGTTTTTATCGGGAAAAAATACGTGCTTGGCTACACTTCATTATAATGCGAGACGCTGAGAGGTATTTTGCTCGGTGTTATATTGTATTATTATGTTATTATCTCACTATGGATCAAACTAGTAAGTGATTATTGCATCTTATTCAAAATTTAAATTTGAAACAGTTGTATGGTATCCAGAAGAGCCAAATAACGAGGAAAAAAATTATTCCTAAAATATGAAAATAAAAAAATACAACTAAAAGAACTATTTGATCTGATAATTAAAATTTATCTTTTTTTCTAAAACGAAAACGCTTTATTAAACTCCTTGAATATTAATTTAAATGTTTATATTATCTGTAGTTATTTATCTAATATTCACAATTTATAATCTGTGAATTGCACGAACTTTTCTTCGACTTTTGGTCTGTTCGGTGTGGACGCGCAATAAATCGAATAATTAAATTCGAAGCATTTGTGGCGCATTTTAATCCTGCTCGGTGAAGCCATAGCATAATCGGAGTTTCTTATTTATGGAGGTACTCGTCGGGACCGGAGAATGACGCTTATAGAGGTTTCTCGCGTATCTGTTTTACTGTATTTCTTTCAACCATTCCAAATACGTTCAAAAATCTTGTGTTAGAATATGGTTCATATTAAAATCGAATATCGGGATTCAAACCAAAACTGAGATTTTGCTTCGGAGTTAGTCCGTTTTTATCGCGAACTCGGTCTGATGAAGCCGTAGGGTAATAGAGATTCAAGTTTGGATGCTGCTCATCCCCCATCTAAACCCCGCTTCGTGACCAACTCGTTTCAGCGCGCAAGTGAGCTGGCGAAGGTGGAGAGTGTGGTTGAAGGTCTGAAGGGTGAGCTGACAGCGGCGCAGCGCGGCAGCGGCGAGCTGAAGGAGCAGGTCGCCGCGCTCAAGGACCAGCTGCACCACTACCAACACAAGAATAATGTAAGTCGATCATATCTAGCATTCAAGTATACATAAATATAGTTTACAAATTAATAATGCTCTTTATATCAATACTTATAATGTGTAAATCTAAACTAAACAATTATTTTCACATTCTTTTTCAATAACTGACCGATTGCAAAAGTTTTTTCATCTCACGTGGTTTTTTTTTTCTAATAAATAATTAAAAATATTTAAACATAACCATCAATTTCATTAAATAATTTTATTTGGATTGAATTTAAAGTTTTGCTTGTTGATTTTGGCTTCACGCGCTCAGGAGTTGAGAACTAAAAACTGGAAGGTTATGGAGGCGTTACAATCTGCCGAAAAGGCCCTCCTGGCGAAATGCGCCCGCGCGCCGCCCGCCGCGCTCGCTGTAAGTGCCGCGCAACATTCACACACATCATTACCACGACAGCCTTTGCCTGAACACATTATGTCACCCCTTGATTGTAATATTTGTCAATTTCTATTCTAATTACATAAGAAATAACAGCAAATTGTGTAATAAACTTAATGATCACAAAAAAAACGTACAGACGAATTGAGAACCTTCTCCTTTTGGAAGTCGGTTAAAAAGCAATTTACATACTCAAATTATAAAACAATACTCTTGTATTGCCTTAAAATGTTACATTTCAAACAAAGAATGTTAGTCAACTAATTTAGTTTACAATTTATCCTCAGTTTTTATGTCTAACCCTAAGGCTTCATTAGACCGATTGCGCGCAACAAAAAGGCGGAACTCAGTCTAATGAAGCCGTAGGGCAATGACATTTCAAAGTGACGAAGTTAACAATCGACCGGTAACATAAGAGTGGGATGTAAAATACACATGTAAAATCGCAAAATGATGTAGACATTGCTTTAAACTTTAATTTATTCTTTGGCCGGCTTCGCAATGTTATATATTGTTGTAAAAAAAAAATTAAAAAGCTACTCTTACGCGGCAGATGCTTACGTGTAGGTACAAATAAAAATCACGCGCAAATTTATAACACTGACTACAAAGCGACGCATGCAATAAAAAAAAATACTATGTGTAGTTTAAACCAAGCTGCTTAAAATGTTTATTTTAAACTATTGTATGTACATAAATATATATTTTTTATTGTTTTCAACTTCAATTTCTGTAGATTAGCTTTGATTGCCAATTGCGAGCTCCCAACTTAATATTCAATATTGTGTAAAATACCGAACTATTAAAGCTTTAGCCGTTACTACTCTCACCCGATGGCTTCATTCGATCGATGTCACGCAAAAAATGGCCTTACGTCGAAACAAAATCGTGAACTCGGTCTAATGAAGCCCTAGGGTAACAACAACAAAAATACACAGAAAATAAAAATTTAATTTCAAGGAATCGATAGTCAAGGCTCAAGAGTCCCAGTACAACGAAGTGGCCAGCATACTGCGTTCAGCTGTACCTAACATCGCTCCGGGCTCCGGCGCCGGCCGCGACTGGCTGCAGGCCTTCGCCAACAACTTGAAGAACGAAGTACACAAGATTGAGTCTCAGAAAAAGGAATTAGAGAAGAAAGAGCGCGAGCTGGAGAAGACACAAGTGCAGGCGGCCGCAGTCGACTCCAGACTGACAGAAGTGATCGCACACAATGAACAGATGCAACAGAATCTACTTGATAAATACAAGCGAGTTATTGCCGAGACAGTGAGTTTATTGTATTTAATAATAATAATCATAAATTGAACATGCTCTCATGCGTCGACTTCATTAGGCCGAGTTGGCGATAAAACGGATTTATCGCGAACTCGGTGTAATGAAGACCAGGGATTATATTTGGTGTAGCAGATTTATTACAATTTTGCCCTACCCCCTACCCCTTGTCATCAGAAATAAAGAAAGTTCCCCCCCTCTTCATGTTTAGTAAACATTGGTAGTCAGTTTCATTGCGTGAGCGCAAAAATGCGTTTTATTTTTAAGCATCACATGTGTGGGTTGCCAGACATATCATTAAAAAAGTAATTAAAAAATATGTTATCAGGAGTGTGCGCTCAGTGAGCTGCAACAGAAAGTGTCTGTGGAGGAGCAGCGGTGGCAGAGGCAGCTGGCCGACAAGCAGCGCGAGGTCGACTTCCTGCAGCAGAGAATAGCCGCACAGGTACACATACACAAGACACGAGCAAGATAACTATAAAATAAAAGAAAAAAAAATGACTAATTGTCCAATTCAGAGTCGCTCATAGTTTATGGTATTATTTAAATCTAAACTGAATGAGACCACTCTGCCGGAAGTAAAACATACAACAAATAAAAAAGTACTTTTAATTACCGACAAAATTTTGTTTAAAGCTAAAACTTGATATTTTGTGATGGATAAGTAAGCAATAATCGTTACTTTTAGATATAAAAACAATCAGTAATATTGTTTATATAATATTTTTTACTTAGGAAGAAATGGCGTTTGCATACTCCTGCATAGAGAAATCTTTGCCTACCATCATGCAAGAGGTACAAAAGGTCTCGGTCTTGTGTCACGTCAATTGAACACAATCGTCTATAGTCTATGCCTAAAAAATAATCATTTATACTCTGTCATAATTATGTGTTGTTATGGGCAGGGTTTTAATAACGTATTCTTTGTAAAACAAAAGTTAAAATATTATGTGTGTGTTACTCAGATCAAAATAATACTTTCCAAATACTTTGAGAAAACAAGTTTTATATATATTTTTACTTATTATATTTTTGAACTGTCATTTGTATATGTACTTCGATTGGTGATGGTCAGTAATTGTCTATTGAATTGTGATTGAATATTTATTATCTATGTTGTCCAGATGCAGAAGAAAGTAGACAAAGTGGATGTCATAGTGAGCCAGACACAGAAACCCAATCACAGTCACAGTTTTGCTGACGCCGAAAGACTAACAGAGGTAGAGTGTTGCCATTAAACAAAAAAATAAGTTTACTGTTTTCAGTATTATAAAAAAACTTAAGCATTTTCTCTAATTGCTACTATTTTTTTTAAGTTTTAATAACAATAGTTTTAATTTCAGGAAAGATTGATGGGCAGCTTAACAGAGAAACACGATTCACGTAATGGTCCTTTACAGGTAAATATAGATTTTCATATTACTCCTATATATCTGAAATATATTTTGTATCTGTTTAATAGAATTATTTGTACATACAGCAGGAGTCATTGGAAGAGATATAATAAATAGGATGTACGTGAGCGGCACGCACCGCGCAGCCGCGTCTGTGACGTCACTGCCCTTGAATTATAAGCTTTATAAGTGATTTACTATGAACATTCAAATTTATAGACACACATTTACATTAAGTCGAATATACACTGCAATACAAATTCTTTAGAGCCCAGTATATGTAGGAATAGTTTTTGTATACGTCAATATTAGACATATACAATCAATTTAGTTATAAAATTTTTGCATGTTTAACTAATGAGATTATGTCTCGGTCGAGACATTTTGATTTATTTTTAGATTTCAATCTCTTCTGCCGAGCTCAGTTAGTGGTTATTTAATAATTTCTTTAGTATAGATATCACGTGCTAAATGATAAATAAGGGCAAAGTGACCAATTAAATACTCGGAGTGTGGCAGTTAGCCGATTGAAGCCATGAAAAGTCCAGTGCAGACAGTGTTGCAATGTATATTTGACGTTATTATTAGGGAATGCCTCGTGATATAAGTTGATATTGAACGATAATCGGATGCAATTTACAAAACCGTTCACTGCTCAATGTCTCGTTCGAATGCCTTTATTTTCTACCAATTGCTATTAAAAATAATATTTACTTTGTACTTTTGTATTTTGTATTCGAGTGATAATTGAAAAGATATTTAAGGGAATAATTTTATTTGATGAATCCCAAAAAAAGGATATTTATCAAAAATTATGATTGGGATAAATTAAATCATAGTGCAATAAGTAAAATAAATCTGTCATCAGCGTACATTTGTGCAATTATTTAAATGTCATGTTGTTTTCTCAAGGCTGTAGTTTAAAACATTTTAATGGACTTAAAATATTCTAGTTTGTTCGTTTTATTTGTGCCTATTTAATTGTCTGATACAAATTTTAATAAAATTTGTTATTCAGATCAACTTGACAATGAATTTTGACATATTGTTAAAAAAATTATTACTATAATTGCTAATAGTCATATGTTTGAAGTTGAATTTGCAATAATTTTGTCCGTTTTCCCATTGTAACAGGGACTATTAACGACACAGAAAACCCATAAAAAGATGGCAGTGACTGTTTATTTGGGTTTAAGTTCGAAAATTTTCCCTAATTTTATTTATAGAAAAGCTTTTATCGGAAATAGTTAAGAGAGATATTTAATAATTTCATTTTATAATTTTATACAACGCTCTGAATTAAAAATTTAGCGCTTTTGATTACAATAATGTTAAGAAAATTATTTATTAATTTAAAAGTATATCATTTAAAGCTTGGGTATCTATAATATAATCATTTCTGTCAGTGCCTTAGGGTAAGTTTGAATTTAATAAGCTGTTTCACTTTAGTTGTAAAATCATACGCATGCTAAAGTAAGCACTATGTTATAATTTGTTTTCACAGTAATATAATTGATAGAATTATATTGACTATAGTGAATCACTGTGTCGAATGTCCTGGATAATGTGAATTAGATAATAGTGATATCGTATCTTAAATGTATGTAAGTAAGCCAGTTTTTATGACGATTCATATATTAGATAAAGACATTATGAATAAAATATTTCTATGATTATAGTAGTTTTATTTAATTTAACTACATAACATGGCATCATGATTGAACCCACCTTTAGCATAAAAACTTATAGAATTATGCTACTCATTTTGGGAAACTAATTAAAAAATATGTTTTTTTTAGTTTGTTATCGAACTTTATTTTTTTAACATTCTTGTCTATCCTCCATCCACGCACCATGTTTGGATAATATTTGAATGAGCATTCTTAATTTTTTTTTATGGCAACAATATTTTTCACGTCAATGTGACATTGGTTGACAGTGACACGGTAACCTCATAATTTCATCATATTTTGCAAGTATTTTGCTACTTTCCTCATTGTTTTGATTTGAAATACAGTGTAGATGTAATTTATATTAGCGGTGGTGTTATTTTATTATTACTGCGAATACCATGACAGAAGTGGGTATTAAAAACGTGGACAACGCTTGTGAAACAGCAGAGGAATTCACAAAAGTGTATTACAAACAACTCGACAACCACCGACATTTAATTTCAAAATTGTACCTTGATACTGGCCTGCTTGTGTGGAATGGGAATGGAATTACCGGCAATGAAAAAATACAGAAGTTTATTATGGACCTACCGGGAAGTACACATGTTCTGAAGACTCTGGACGCCCAGCCTATAGCGGAAAGTTTAGTCGCGAATAAACTAACTTACCTCATACAAGCTTGTGGCGATGTTACGTATCAAAATGACAACGCAAGGAAGCACTTTCAACAGACATTCCTCATTGTGGCAGTTGATGGGAAATGGAAAATAGTTTCGGAGTGTTTCAGACTGCAAGTTCCTCATAACAGTTGATGAGATATACAGTTAAAATTTTAATGTCTTTTGTTTAAGTGAATTAAGAAAATAAACAATTACAGCTATTATATTCTTTTTCTTAACATTATAAAAATAATTTAAAACTTCAAATAATTAACATTATAATACAGAATAGGTTCCGAGATGTGTGTCACAATTTGAGCAATAGTGTTCCGCTTTTTTAAATGTTCTAAACATATATGGAACAGCAGCTAAACAGCAAAGCATGCACCAACTGAAACAAAAAGATAATAAGATTATAACGGCAGGGTAATGAAAATATGTATATAATATAGCCATTAAATATCTATTGTTCAACAAATTCAATGCCACTGTGGTTTTCATATACTACAGTGAACTCACATGTCAGTGGACCTATCTAATACCCAATACTTTACACATTGTTGACCAGCAATCTTACTGAAAATATTTCTCATGTTACTGGCAAATTTATACATGGCCGGTCAGCAACATTCGGCCATAAAACATGGTTAATATAAAAAACAAAATACTTAAATAGTTTAGTTTAGACACACTTTATCCATGATTAGGGAACACATTTCTTCACATATTTTGTTTATATGCAGGGTCATTAAAATCTTATTTGAATAGTATTAGTATAATGATTAATTTATAGCAATGTTATTTCAACATTTAAAACCAAACAATACTATAGCATATCATTGCTACTTACAAAGTTAGACCACCAATAAATCCAGCAATCATATGAGTTTTTGTAGTATTCACAAACTGTACTTTTGTCAAACACATTTCTTTACAATTCGGACAATTATATAGTATCGGTTCATCTTTTAACTCTGGTGGAACAGTAACAACTCTTTGGAAGGGATGACTTCCTTCTATTTCTGTGTAAGGTGGTGGAGGATCATGTCTCGATACTGTCGAACTTGTATTTGTCACATTGTTATTCATTTTTCTATATAATAAACACTACAAAAACAGTTTTTCTTAGTATTGATTTAACACACACTTGATGTTAAACTGACTTTATCAGTTACCTTTGTCTACTATCTTATCAATTGATGATAACACTAAGCAATGAATCATATGTTTATTTATCATCATATTCAAAATTGTAAATAAAACTCACATTCAGTTATTATAATTTATTCAAAAATGTAATGTATAAAAAGGTACAGGAGTTTTAAAGCATCATAAACATAATGTCTTGTGACATTTTAGCACGACATATAAACTCTCCATAATATATCGCTAATATATTATGTATGTTTGAAAATTGCACCAAACAAGAATAATAAAGTGATTGTGTATACATATAAGTAATGAATATTATTAAAAACAGTGTAGTGCAATAATTTAATATTACAAGGTTAACATAAATATTTATGTTTATGACACACTCAGAGATGTTTAGTCACAGGGAGACCCATGGTGAAAATTTAATACAAAAAACTCACACTAAAGGGCTCTATGAGTGACTATTAAATACACCTGAGCATGGCATTTTGTTGTGACAAATATTAGGAGACAGGGAATGTATTTTTCTAAATTGTATGTTACTACATAAACTAATATCACACATAATATACCAGATATACATGCTTTTGAAACTAAATCTATTACATAAGGGTTACATAATACAAATTATTTATAAATAATAATTTTAATTTTATTCAATCTACAGAAAATTGGCAGACATACAAGTCTTTAATGTTATTCTTATACCAATGCTAAACGAGCAACAATTTTCTTAACATAAGTTTCTGTAAACCATTCTTGGAAATACTACTAGAATATTTTTTATACATTTCTTACATATCAAAATAGAAGCCACAATAATATAAGTCTTTAATTTCATAATGAAAAATTTCATTTATAATTTTTGTAACATATACCTATTGTTGCTTATGTGCTAAAACCACATAGTAATAACACTTTTTTTATATTATAAAGTGGCAAATGAGTAAGAGTCCACCTGGGTTCGCTGAAATAGCGAAGCAACCGTTGCCCATAGACATCTGCTTCAAAAACACTCCAGAGTTCAAAACACATATAACTGATTAGTTTTTTGCAGTATAAATATTATTCTACATACTACATATTTGAATTAATTTACATATATTTGTACATGTCCATTTAATAATGAATACTGCCTCTTTTTGCACAATTCTTAAAAAGCTTGCAAAAGGTGAACAAATTAAATTATTTAATATTAATGATAATGTTTTTTGTACCTACCTGGCTAGGAAGCTAGTAGTTGTATACTATAGTTTTGTAACCTCTGAAGTCTTATTACATAAAAAAAATTGTAGCCTACCACCTTTAAAAAAACAAAGAGTCGTCTGAATAACAATAAAAACGAAGGAAATTAAAACTAGGCAAGACACAATAATTTTGATACTGTTATATTATCAAATATTTTACAAATAATCTTGTAACTAAGGTGTACATGATTATGATATTTATTAAAATTAAACAAATAAAATAAATACTATCATACTAGGCACTGTACGTTCATTTTACAATACATTTAACACATTGAAAAAATTAATCAAACTTAGTACTTGAAATATGCACTAAATATTACCTCACCATCTTATTTTGTTTTTATAAAAATTAAATTAGGAAAATTGATTTGGACAACATATTTCAACTTTTAGGAGATAAATATATTTAAAAAACATCATGCAGCAATCAAAAGTTAATATTGTAGATACTATTTAGTGTTCCTATAAAGTTTACGGTGTTTACCATAGTATTATAGGTTTAACCACAAATCATTAAATTGCCAAAATGTTTAGCATTTGGAGTTTTTGCCGATAAAAGTGTTGCAGTTGGGGCAATAGTGCTCAGCATCCTTGAAGTTGTCAAAGCAATATGGTATCAGACCCAGGCAGCACAGAGAACAAACCCTGGAAAAAATACAGAAAATGTAACAAAACAGTTATTAGAGTTAACAATTACTTTGTACAGGACAAAATTTCAACTTAATACCATGTGATTAAACTTACATTGTTGTGACGCAAATGGATCCGGCGACTAAATGTGTGTGCCAGGCCGTTGTGTATGTAACTCTTGTTGTGACAACCTTGCCACAATTGTAGCAAGTTATTGTTGTTGGTTCCGTCCCCACTGCGGGCGGAAGCACTATACCCACGGGGACAGATGGACCTGACGGAGCACCCATTAATCCAGGCTGAGGTTGCGCATTAATGCTTGGCGGATGAGGGTAAACCCCAGTTGCTGTAAATTGTTTTGGTTGAGGATAAACCCCGCCAGCGGGCATTCCTTCACCTGGTGGTACCACAAAGCCATATTGTGGATTCCCAACGACAGCTGAGTACGGTGGTGGAAGATCATTTGCCCCAGAAGAGACAACGGGAGCACTTGGCACATAACTATTTGAAGTCGCCATTTTCACTTCACTTTATTACAAACAGAAGTAAATAAAATTTACACGTCACTTCTTTACCCTTAATTTTTAGATGGTTGATAAGTTTACTGAGCCCGATATGAAAATAAATTACAAAGATTTCATAGAATCATAACGTCATGTCAGTCAGTACTTGATAAATGTAAACTAAATAATGTTGCCAAAATAGAAAAAAGGTTTACTATTTGCAAAAAACGTCGTAAAAAAAACCATTGTATTTTTTTACTTGATTTGTTGTCGCTACTTTTTTACTATTTCATAGGAATTCTTAACGAACTTAACTGATCGCAATCAACAAAACTTAATAGTGGTAGAGCCTGTCCATTCGCGCATTTTTTTTTAAGTTGCGAATCTTTTGCTATGTAAAACCAACAGGATAATGCTACTGTAATTACGTTGATACTTTTTACATTACTTTTTTTCAGTTTCATTTCATACACAGTACGGAAGTAGAATGATGTGTAATGTTTTGATAAAAGAAGTATTTTTTTAATCTCCTCCCACACACCTTATGATAAGGAGACATTACTACATCCATTCTGATTCTGGGTGCCAAGTTGATGCCAAGACGAACTTGTAACGTAACGACAACGGGGTCACCAGTTCGTAATTCGTATGCGTTGTGCGTATTGAATAACAGCCCCGTCTGGTTCCGCGGTGGTGGCTGCTGTTGAGTAATATTACTGCGAACCAGTCGACGATTCGGACGCCGGCAGTCGCTTACCTACTAGTCAGCTAGATACCTTCGTACAATTCGCGCGCCTACGATATCGTAGCTTTTCGATAAATAAAAGTACAAAGTTGTGTGAAATGTTGATCGTGCCCAATTAAATCAAATAAAGTAAATTAGGCTAATGTTATTGTTTTTATGTCTTTATAATATTATCTTTGTGCTGATTTTATTCTGAACTCAAAAAAGTTTGTTTACATCCAAATTATGTAACCGAATTGGAAACTGCATTCTTGAAAGGTATTAATATTATTTTGAACTTGGTATATGGATAAAAACTTCAGACTAATTGTTTTACTAATGCTTTGCGAATCAATGTTTTTTTTTTTTTAAATAGAATTCACAATAAGCTTTTGCATGTTTCAAGAGCTTTGTGTAATTCTTTTATTCTGCTGAAATTTGTGACTTCGATACTTTATTTATCCAAACTCTATTGTTTATTTTTTTTTTAAATATGTACATCAGTATTTAAAATTAGTTTAAAAATAACACGACTTGCACGATGGGAAAGCACATCATTGAGCAACAATTAAATTTTAAACTTTTCCTTCTTCCTTTTTTTGTCCTTTTAATCTACGTCATCCTTTTACCGTCATTCACAATAGATTTCCATTTTAAATGGATGATTCAGTAATCTTACAAAAACTAAGTTTACGATACACATTTAAATCTAAACATAACGTATATACGATAGTGTAGAGACGTCGAACAGAATTAAAAAAAAACTTCTCGATATGACGCAAAATGGTAGTTTCAGTAACATTCTTTCTTCTCAAGTTAACTTGTGCATCTAATTTGTCGTAGTTAAATTGCTCTAGTTTGTCATAATAAATTATTTTCTTAATTAACGTCACTAGATCTGTGTCAAACTTTTGTCGAATGTAATAAGTATTTAAAATAATGATCGACATATCCAATTATTAAACTCTACAATCTGTGATTCTCTATGCCTTACGTTTTTTTAGCTTTTAAATGTTTCATTTTGTGGCTCGTAAAAAACGATGTTAATAAACCGGAAATATAAAAATTTTAAAGTATCCTTTATTTATTTGTAGAACGATTTGGTATAGATTGTTACCGGACGTCGGGGATGCATTGAACTTCTTATATAACCTCCACAGTCACTGCTTTATCTCACGATTATATAACTTAAACTCGTTTTTTCTTTTTAAACATTAGTACTTAACGCGTTATTCTCAAAATATTAAGTTAGAAGAGTAACTAATAATGCTTAACATTAACACGAACGTTTAATGTTTAATAAGTTTATTGTATTCTTTCGCTCGCAATAGATCGCCGCGTTAGATGTTATCTCTATAATAAATTACACAAGCAAGTGTTTTTAGCGTAATTATTGTAATTCATAAAAACCAAGTTATTATATTGAAGAGCAAGGAGGCCTAATTTTAGTCCACTTTTCCTTCCCATCCTTTTCTTGTAAAGAAATGATGGGAAGGGGAAAAGGGAAAGTGGATTTGGCGGGGGAGGGGACACATAGGAAGAGTAATTATCCTCTTTCTGTGCGTCTCCTCCTCCGTAGTTTAAGGGTAGGCAACGCATCAACAATTGCAGATGTCTATGGGCAGCGGTCGCTATTTTAGCGAATGCAGGTGGCCGCATGTTCGTTCGCCACTTTATAATATAAAAAAGAGCAGGTTTATTATGTCAATCTGATCTTGTTAACATAATAAATAATATCCGTCGTGGAAAATTCCAAGTCGCTATAATGAAAATGTATGTAATACGCGGTCATTGCTCGCCGTACTTAATTAAGTATACTTCGCTCATTTAAAAAAATGCTATAAGTACATTTTTAAACAATTATTAATATTATCTCACAGTTAAAATAATCATCGAGTACAACTCTGAATCATTTTTTTACATTTTAAACAATAACTATTACAAATCTTGTAGCGCGTTGAAGTCTTTTATATGGCAAGTTGAATTTGTCTACAAATAGACGTAACCTATAATTATTGTTGCAGGTGTAACTAGCTGTTGCTCACGCGCAGAATTAAAAAATATAGCCTATGTTACTCGGGATAATATAGTTTTCTAACGGTGAAAGATTTTTTGAAATCGGCACCGTAATTTTTGAGTTATTTCAATACATTCTAAAATACAAAGTTTCTTACTTTATAAATTAAGTATAGATTAGAATATAACTTACATTTACAAAACTGATTCAAAACTGCAATGCAGTAAAAAAATGAATGAATTCACAATTGGGTAAGTGAAAGTTAGTAAATTATCATTGAGAGCGCGCACCTCGCCGCAGACCAGTGTTGTACACTTTATTGAAGAAATCCGTAGAGCTTATCGTTACAGGTTAATCTGAACATCCTGAGATGATTCTAACTTATCCAAAATACTAATAATACCTACATATAGGTAGTTATATGTTTTATTTTTGTGTACTTAATAACTTCCGATTTCCATTATAATTAACTCACATCTACATCTCTTTCCTAATTTTCTCCTTAAAAATGTTAATCATAAATTAAAAATTAGTGAACTGTTCCTATATATGTACTTACCATCTGTTTAACTTTTATAAATTTACTTTTTAACATACTTAACATTTCTTTTTAAGGTAAAAATATCACGAGCAAGTCCCTACAGAAGGAAATAAGTTTGGTAAAAGACAGTTAAATAGTGTTGTGACAATATGGCTTGTTTCCCGCCTCCGTAGTATGGTAAAAACATTTCTATGGATTGTATAGAAGTATAGTGGTCTAGGAACTTTGATATTATAAAGATGCGCGTGCGTTGGTGGCGTGCGGTGTTGGTGTGCGTCTGTGCGCTGGTGCTGAGGAGTGACGCGCTGCCGCCGGCCGCTCTCGGCGACGTCGTCGTCAATGCTGCCAACAGCCTCAACTCAATGAAGGTGAGTTGACTAATATAATAGAGTTGAAATTGCTGTTGAATTTATCTATAATGCGATTCTGCTCCAAATATTTTGTGCATTCTATATTATATTTACAAAGTACTGAGGATTAACCAGATTAAATCGAAAACTTTAGTAAGTAGCTCAGTAACTTCTGTACATATTTACCCATCGTAAGTAGCGTTTAAAAAGTCAAATAGAGTAACATTGTGACCCCGAGATTCGAGAGATCATCTTAAAAAAACCACTAACCCAATTCTAATCGAATCACGTCCACTTACAAAACTTTTTATATGTCGTCCCAACAATATAATTGGGCAATATGTTCTTTAGTAGTTACTCACAATCATAATTTAACTAAGTATCAAATGTAGTAGTTAATACTTTAGGCAATATAATCAGGCTTGTTTAATATACCAGCTTGGACTTGCAAATTTTAATTGTGATGAAGGTGCGCCTTACTATATACCCAGAGTTATAATGATCAATGCTATTGATTTCGCAGATTCTTGTGCAAGATAAGTAGGCACTTATAAACCAACAAAGGCAAGTTGGCTCGATGCATCGATATCGTAACAAACAATTGTCTACATTATTCAAATAACTGAATCTTTAAATTGCACATTGTTACGTGGTGTAATATATTATGAAAAGGTCGCGTACTACCTTTGTACTGAATACAAGTTGGCTTAGAATTTTTCTGGCGCAATCTATGAATAAAAGTAATGAGTTTTGAAACTGTGCGACGACCATTTGAAACGTGAGAAAATTACTACGCTAGTTATTACACAAATTTTCTCTAATGGAGTTTTTACGCATTTCTAATAAAGGATGAAATCGTATGTTCTCACTTTTATAGGCTAATGTATAGCAAATTATTAAGAAAATGACTTCCTATATTTCAATATGAGACATTAATTTTCATCGGCGATTGACGCGTTGTTTATATTCATCGCGAATCATATCGCATCATCGTGGACCTAGATTTGATAAGTTGATAGAACAATTACATCTAAACATGGATCTAATTGATAATTAATGGTTGCGTTTTAGGGTCCTGTTACACGACGCTTATAAAATGTTTTCCAACCATTAGCATACGACAACGCAATCAACGTTAAAGTGCAAAGAAAGTTACTGGTAAAAATATCTACAGAATAATGCATGAACCATAAAAAAATCTTTTATTTTAAATACACCAAAAATCGCATTCATTAACCTGTTGTATCGCAACTTGACGTCTTTTTACGAAATGACCCGCCAAATAAACTTAACCGGGCACTTATGTCTCGTTAACAGTTGCCCTTTATAATGCAAATTGTTGTGCCAAAAACCTCAGCGAAGCTGACGACTTCTTGGTCAGCATGGTGTGTCTTATCAAAAGCACACATCTCTATTTATTAATAAAAAAAGAGGAACAAATCTAAACTAAGAGTAACCTTGACATTGTTCTTTTTGTATCGTTAGTTTCAAAACATAAACCGAAAGTACTTTATCGAAGGTAAGTTCACTTTTCCAATCGACATCGTAAGCAACCAAGCTCAGAATTGGGCAAAAGATTGCAATTTATTGCTTTCATGCTATGTCTTAACATTAAATTGTAAACAAAAAAATATTATTGTCATTCGCCGCTATCATTGTTGGCGATTTGAGATGTCTTTTCTACTTCCATTGTTCGTTTGCAAACGAAAGTTGGTTTTCTTCTATAAATTTATCGGGGAGCGCAATTAAAATTCGACCAATTTTCACTGTAATTACATATATCGAGTGCAAGTACAACCTTTTGTCACAGGTTACAGGAGCATGGCGACGGTTATCTAGTACGGTGAGCGAGTCAGTAGGCTTGAAGCACGCGCTACGCCGGCTGCAGGCTGTGCCGGCGCGTGCGGCGCGGCTCGTGCACGCGCTGGTCGACCGCATGCGGGTCGGCGGCGGTCCTGTCGTCACCACACGACTCGGCGCGTTGCGTGGACGACGGCTGGTCACTAGAACTGTAGCGCAGACGCCTTATTACAGTTTTAAAGGAATAAGGTGAGCACCACGATGATGAAACATGAACGTAGAAATAAAGAAGATACGAAGTTGAAATTCCACACATCCCGCACTTAACTTAAACACAAACTTATTAGATTGCTATTTTATTTCTCTGTGTTCTTACAACGCCTGTTCATTTACTAGATACGCACAATCCCCACGTGGCCGGTTGAGGTTCAAGCCGCCCGCACCACTGGAGCCGTGGTCAGGGGTTCGAGACGCATTAGAGGAAGGTGCCGTCTGTCCACATAGGTTCATGTTATTTGACACGTACAAAGGAGACGAAGACTGTCTGTTCCTAAACGTATACACTTCCGCACTACCTGACAAGCTAACGGGGTAAGTAGACTATCAGACGAGCAAGTTTAAAAGATAAATTCATGATGTTGATGATTGATGTTTAGTCGACTTCGCTGAAATGTCTTAATCCGAGATTACGTCTTATATGGCATGTTGTATAAGTATGTATTTCAAAATGGCTATAAAGCTAACTAACTTAAGTAATTCATAGCAAACCTTGGTCTTGACATCAAAATAAAACTAAAGCTTGCTCCCTGAAGTAAATCTTAAAGAAATGGTTTGGCGCCAAATTTATTAAAACCATTCTCCTGACAGGTATAATCCGAAATTGGCGGTAATGGTTTGGATTCACGGAGGGGCGTTTGCTGTTGGTTCTGGGAACGCATTCCTTTACGGGCCTGACCATTTGGTGGGGGCAGGTGTGGTTCTCGTCACCCTCAACTACAGACTCGGTGCTTTGGGCTTCTTGAGTCTTGAGAATGATGAGGTTCCCGGAAATATGGGATTAAAGGTAACTACGACGCTGTGTATCAGTTTAGGGAAAACGTGTTAATTAACAAGCATGTCGCAGTTATACGACGATTACCATTTTAGAGGAAAGGGATTAGAAAAAGAATTAGAAGAGAACGGCTGCACTTTACTGAGTAGACATTGAACTAATAATGAAATATTTAATGAAAAAGGTAACATCATCGAATTCTTGACAACCTTCTTAAAGTGACGCACATTGAGACATTACGTACTTAATTTTTATTATATGTAATAAGTATAATGCTGCCTTATTTAACGCACCGTAATTGACAAGTTACAAAATAAAATAAAAAGTTAACGGGTAGCGTATGAATGTGGCAACATTTTTGGTCATGGCTTAGTTATATCGGTCAAGTGCATCACTAACGAGTAACGAGTCAACATTCTTTATCTGATTCACAGCAAGTTCATCTCATACAACTGATGTTTTTTTTTACTCTTATTATCAGAATATTACAAAAAAACCCGCCTACATGTTGTTTTGCAATGTTAGAGATTTGCTCACGCTCGTATAGTCATTCGAAACTATTGATTTATAACTAAAAATTGATGGAATTAACTTTTTATTCGAAAACCATTGTTTTAAAGTCTTTAAAGTCTGTGAGGTAAGAGAAAACTGACCAAAGTATAGTGCTTTAGAGTTAAAAGGTCGTTAAATGTATGTCACTTTTCGGTCTAGGATCAACTGATGGCATTGAAGTGGGTTAAAGACAACATCGAGTACTTCGGCGGGGATCCATCGAGGGTGACCATCTTCGGTGAATCCGCTGGAGCCGTGTCTGTACATCTGCATATGCTCTCACCCGCTTCTCAGGTATACATTAATCTATACTAATATTATAAAGAGAGAAACTTTGTACTTTTGTATTTTTGTATGTGAAGAATTTTGAAATAACTCAAGAACTACTGGGCCGATTTCGAAAATTCTTTCACTCATAAAAAGCTACATTATCCCCGAATCACATAGGCTATATTTTTTAATTCCACGCGGACAAAATCGCGAGCAACAGCTAGTTAGTAATAAATCAACATTTATTTAAGTTAGGCGAATAGTTTAAGCGGGAAAGTGTACCAATGTTGCACAAAGACTATAATGAGACCACAGTACATTGACTTTTGCTACGTACGGTCATTACAGTCGTTAGAAGTATGGTTGTAATCAGACATCCTTTCACATTACGTCTATTTCCTTCCGCAAATAAACTATACGGATGTAGGAACTTATGGTAATTTTAATTAGTTATAATTGTATTTAGCCTTTTAAGATATTATTATAGTACTTTTACTATCAATTACATTATGAAAAGAGTTTTATACTTGCTCGACATTTTGCGGTCTTCAATTTTTATTAAAAATCGTATACTTACTAAAAATGAAATTATTAAATACTTATTAATTGTTACTACGTCTTCAAAGTCTATAAAGACATTTAAGCTATAGAAACACATTACCTATATTAACATTACACAGGGTCTGTTCCACCGAGTAATAGCTCAGAGCGGTCTGGCGCTGTCTCCGTGGGCGCTCGGGAAGAACCCGCGGGTGAAAGCCTTCGAGTTGGGCAAAGAACTTGGCATTGAGACAAACAGCACCGCAGAGCTTCTTGGTATGTTAATTTACGTAATAAATTAGTTTAATTTTATAGATATCAACTGGTCGATAACGCCTTCCGTATAAATATCTGCTATCGATGTTTTATATAAAAACCGTTTTGCTATTAAAAAACTTTAGAAAAACATACTTACTTTATTGAAAAGTTTTTAACTAAGCTGTGTCCATACTGTTGAGTACTGCATTATAGATTGGTCAATAAAATGCTTAAAAAAATAATTAAGGATATCTCTTTCGACTAAAGTAATATTTGTTACGTAACTTCTCACATTATCCTTATTGGAAAAGATATTTTCATGGTCTCATACATATTTGGCAATGGCAAACAAAGGTGAATGCACACAGATCGCGTCATCACATATTCCATTTTCTGCGAGTTCTAATGATTCATCGTTACAACAAATATTTAACTTAAAAAGTACTTAGTAATACTTGAATAATATAACGGGTTTCTAACCGAATGTTGTCGACGTTTAACGTCTAGGTTATTTGCGAGCAACTCCGAGTGAACTACTAGTGAAGGCGGGTGCGAGGATAGCGGCGGCGCCGGGCAAGACCGCCGACCTGCAGAGCACGGTGGCGCTGCCCTTCCTGCCGGTGCTGGAGCCCGAGGCGCCGGATGCCTTCCTCACTGACAACCCCAAAGACTCCTTACCCGGAGCTGACGTACCACTTCTCACAGGATACAATGCACAGGAAGGAATTATACTATTCAGACGTAAGTATTCAGTCAATTTTAGAATATTTAATTTGTCTACCATTACATAACTTTGCGGAACACAACGTTTTATCGCAAGGTATCAAACCGAAACTAAGTATAGCAAAATGTAGGAAAATAGTAAAGCTTACATTGAACTTCGTTTTAACATTTTCCGTCTCATGGTTTGTAAATTATTAGGTTCGATTGTGATAGTTGCTTACCTCGCTGTAAATACGTACTTTTGTAAGTGCCCACTTGAGACCGTGCACTTAATAATCGACAAATAATATTATAGATAATTAAAATGGACTCTACCAATATCTATTAACTGGAATTCAAAGCTGTAAAATACAAATATGTGCTTTAAGTTAACTTTAATTTATGAAATTACTTAACTAGATGCTTGAGTTTTTAATTATAATAGTTTTAAAGTAAATTATTTGATCGATTTACGCAATTCGAGGAGAAGCGAAACATTCTAAAAGTTCGCATAGATTTGCTACATAAAACATTTGAGGTCACACCTGATCTGACCTAATGAATACTTTCGTAATGTTTGTACATATTTTGAGGTCCTGTACGATGTCGTCATAGTGATTGCAAAGTGTTGATGTATTTCAACAACATTTTACTTCGAATTTATTTACTGTTATTTCTCTGAAATGTCTCGAAAATCAATGCGATTAACGTTTAGAAGTAAGCGTTGAAATCTATATATAATAGGTTGGGGAAAAAGAAATCCATTATTTTTACGTGAACTTCAAGACTTTATTTAACATGTTTTGCATTGTCCGATTTAGGTCAAATATGCACCATTTTGTTCTATAATTTGTTGCCATTTTAATGGTAGCTTCATTATGCCTCTCTCATAAAAGTCTTGGTCCTTATTAGCGAAAAACTCCAGCAATTGATTTTCACACTCTTCCCTTGATGCAAATTTCTTATCACTAAAAAAGTTTTGCAATGCAAGAAAAAGATGGTAATCGCTTGGTGCGAGGTCCGGACTGTATGGTGGATGCATCAAACGGCCAGAATTGGCCAACAGAAGAGGTGTCGTGTTCCATAAGGACAACGCCAGGCCACACACTTCTATAGTGACTCGTCAGAAACTCCAGGAGCTTGGTTGGGAAGTTTTGATGCATCCACCATACAGTCCGGACCTCGCACCAAGCGATTACCATCTTTTTCTTGCATTGCAAAACTTTTTTAGTGATAAGAAATTGGCATCAAGGGAAGAGTGTGAAAATCAATTGCTGGAGTTTTTCGCTAATAAGGACCAAGACTTTTATGAGAGAGGCATAATGAAGCTACCATTAAAATGGCAACAAATTATAGAACAAAATGGTGCATATTTGACCTAAATCGGACAATGCAAAACATGTTAAATAAAGTCTTGAAGTTCACGTAAAAATAATGGATTTCTTTTTCCCCAACCTAATATAAAAGAGTAGAGGGGTTTCTTAAAATCAGCGCACAGCCAAAACTACTAAGTCTAGAGACTTGAAATTTTGTACAGAGGTTACTGTTACTACGTAGATGAGCACTGAGAAAAGATTTTCCGAAATTAAGCCCCTAAGGGTCCGAAACGGGGGTCCAAAGTTTGTATGGAGCAACGTGATTCCTTTGTCAGAATTGCATGAAAATTGGAATGAATACTATTCAGCATGAATAAATAACTTTGCCATTCAAGGGTTTTATAATTTTCTTCTTTGGGGGGGAAAAAGGGGGGTCATATTTCAAATCTACAGATATTTTTCACACCTTACACCAGAATTGCATGAAAAGTGGAATGAGAGCTCTTTAGCATGAAGAAATCATTTTGGCATTCAATAATTTTACAATTTTTTACCTTGGGGGCAAAAAAAAGGGGTCATAGTTGGAATCTAAAAATATTTTCACAGCGTAGGTACGGGTCCCAGAGACTTGATATTTTGTTCAAGGGTTTCTATTACTACTTCAAACTTATTTTATAAAGGTTAAAATAAGATGAAAAGCTTTGTTTCCAACTTCTAAACTTCAAGCGGACGAAGTCGCTGGCGACTGCTAGTCATTTATATTAAAATGTTGGGCTTACATATTGTAATTTAATGCAAAAGGTTCCGTGTTAATGATGAACATTATGATGTTAAGATTGTAACTATATACAATAATTGCATTTGCCTAGCCTTCCTTGGTATATTTATGTTTTACTTCGAACAGTTCTTTTATGAATTGTGTCGCATCGCAAATTAACATGCACTTTAGCCTGATCGAGGTGCGGTTTATAATTATCTAAACTGCAGTTGAAATCGGGACGGAAATCCTAGGCGGCATTTCGCAACTTTGTCAACAAGATCCGTCGCCTTGAGTACTAGACATTCACTGCAATGAACGGAGTTATTTCGCGATTTAGCATAAAATCCTCAAACCGCTTACCGAAATATAGTTTAAGTTTTCTTATATGTTATTTTGTAAATTCCTACTTTACGCAACGACTCGAATTTGTCGACTATTGTCATATAATAATCAGACCGTCGTATTTTGGTTCGTAGCGTTTAGCGGCAATTTGTCGTTTCATGAATTCTCGTGTTGCCAAACTTGTAACGTTTTGTTTACTAACAGACGCACCGATCTCCGTATGTTACGTTATGTAACGCGGCAGTGAAATTAAAACCGGTCTATTTTATGTCATAAATACGTCATTCGTGTCAGCGGAATTAATGCAACCGGACCACTGACCAGGATCAGACAGGTCATTTAGGTTAGTTTAAAAAATAATCTAATGTAATATGCTTATTAGAGCTTATGATTACGATTATTTAGATTACCAGAAGTAAGTATCTTTTTTATATTAAAAAGTGGCAAACCAGCAAGCAGCCACCTTGATTCGCTGAAATAGCGAAGCGACCGCTGCCCATGGACATCAGTAAATGCAGATGCGTTTCCTACCCTTTATCTATGAAGAAGAAGACGCACAGCAAAATAATAATGCCTCTTCCTATGCATCCCGTCTGTCACCAAATCCACTTCCCCTTCCCATCATTCCCTTATGGAAAAAAGGATAGGAAGGAAAAGTGGACTAAAATTAGGACTCCGGCACCACACTCGTCAGGCGAAACACGGAATTACATCCATTTGACGCCTGTCTTTTGTGTGGTCGTGGTTTTACACCGAGCGAGACAACCAATTCGTGCGAAGATGTTAAAGCGGGCTCTACCACTGTTAAAATCTTTTTACCCCTCAATTCTTAATCTTTTCTGCCGTAAAATTTGTAATCATATTAACTATCTTGTACTCTTGTCCGTGATCGATATTCACGATGTCATAGCTAACTTTCTATTCGTCGTTTTATATTTAGTGTTATAAATAATTCAAAGATAAAGTACTTAAATGATAAGATAATATAAAACATTCCTAATTTTTTCCTCATATACTTAGGTAGGCTTATCATAGAGCTGTAAAATGTATCAATAACAATACGAAATAGTATAGCTTCCGCTTGATCGGCAAGGCCGATAGTGTGGCCTTGTCAGTCATACCGGATGCAAAAGTTATTTTCATAGATCTAGATAGTTTAATCTGTTGTGTATCCCGCGTTTCCACTGACGAAACTATTGCGCAGTAACAGTAGTACACCCTCTCCCAACAGTTAGGTGTACTGTAAGTTAGATAGACTTAACTGTGAATCATTAATGCAATACATTACAAAATAATTTACAATTATATTGGCAGTGTTACGACACATATGGATTTAGAATGCGTCTTAAAATCGACTGTAGCACAGATATGACATAATTGCTCGGATTTTACATAACAATAACCAAAAAATATGTTTGTGACAACTTCGAGCCACTTTCACTGTAACGAAACTCGACAAATGCTGTAATTTATTAGCATGTATAATTTGAAACCGTTATGCCATATAGCGGCCACTGAATAGTTGACCCGCTCTAACAAATAGTTACTGTCGGGTTACAGTATCCCTAACATTAGCATTAAAAAGACCATACTTTGTCCGTTTAAGGTCTGATACGCTTGAATTAATTTTGTTTATTGTCAAATGCCTGTTTATTTGATTTTTGACATTTGTTGTCAAACCAACCTTAAACGAACAGGATTCAAACTAAACTTATTTTATCAGCAGAAAATATGATTTTATTACCTACGTGAGTAAATACTAAAAAAGGTTAAAGGATTCGACCCATGATGGGCTCCATTTTCCGCAACTCCACGACTAGCGCGTATTTTGCGTGAATACACATATCTTTGAATATCTTCACCGATATGTGCAGGTATCACTAAAATACTGATAGAGTTCTATTTGTACGGTAATAGTTTTAGATCATACTTTTTATCGTTTTGAATTATTATCGCTGCCTGCATCGGTTTATCTCTAAGGTTATACTTATCGATAAATAATTCCTCAATTAAACAAATATAACTACTATACGATATTATTTGCTAGAATTTATTTGGTAGTTTTCAGGCTGTATTGAGTTTTCATATACTTGGTTCGGTAATTACAAACTTAATATTCCTTATCAATTTCAGGTCTGCAACGCTATCCAAAGTTGCTGAGTGAATTAGAACATGAATTCCGACGCGTGGTGCCGCCCGAGCTGATATCCTCGGATGAAAATCGTACGGATAAGGTGGCGGAACATATCAAAGCTTTCTACTTCCAGCAGCGTCCGGTCGATGCGCGGAACATCAACAGTCTTATTGACGTAATTACATATTGAGTTGTTTTAACTAATAATTTGAAAGCCAATTATGTACCATTTTTTATTTATATTATTTTCTCCTAAACTTAAAGTCTCTTGCACTAGAGGATGGTATGGGGTTTATGTGAGCCTAGTCTCATATAACCGTGTTGTCCCGCCAGCATGTAGGACATCTTTAGTTGATTTCCACATCCCTACCACTAAAAGACTCGAAGCCAGAATTCAAAATCACACTACTGTTAGTTAATCACAATCGATTTGCGTGACTTAAAGCTAAATCCATCAGATTGATTTTGATAAAATTTTCAAGTGGACTTTTCCCGAGAGATAAAATTATTTTAAATAGATTATATAACCGAGCCTTTCTACGGCTATCAAAAATGGCATTATTAAAAAAAAAAAACGAGAAATAAAATGATGACTTTCTATTCATTACAGTTATTCACCGACGTGATGTTTTTGAGGCCAGTGCTTCAAACCATCCGTCTTCAGGCCGCCACGAACAGGACGAGTCCAACTTATTTGTATAGGTTCGCATTCGACGGCGCGCTCGGCCTCTTCAAGCGAATGCTCGGCATCTCGCACCCGGGCGCTTGTCACGGGGACGAAATGGGATACCTCTTCTATTTCTCAAGACTCAATTACAGATTAGATGACGAATCGACTGAACTCGCAGTTTCAAGAAAGATGATTCAGATGTGGACGAATTTTGCGAAGACTGGGTAACTATCAGAACTATCCCAGTATCTACAATTATAGGCATAGTGTTTGTATAGGGTTGAACTCCAGTAAGCCTTATACAGTTTACTATAACAACCATAACAATCTAATGATCGTATGTAAATGTGTGTATGAATTCAGGCGTAACTAACGAATTGTATAAGGTGTGACGTAAACAGATATAATACGAGTAGAACAGACGCAAGTTGTGACGACAATCTTTTATAACACTTGGAAAATTAAACCGTGGGCTTCCATTAAAGCCGAGACATTTTTATAAAGTGTGGTTACTTATCTCTATTTTTTTAAGAGATTGACATGGACGTCAAGATAGTCCATTAATCGGTTGTGGAAACCCACGGTAGAACGCTTGTGAGACGACACTGCAATTCTTGATTATTTGATTGATCGCACCAATGATTGATATAAATAGGTCCCCGTTTATTTATTTTCGAAAAGAAAACTGTATGGTTCAATATCTAAGATCAGTATTCAGATTGTAAAGTAATCGCCCAGTCATGAGTGCGCTATCTTACTTCATTACTTGAGGAAAGATTTATCTACGATTATCTATAACGATACTGATTCTTTAGATGTCTGTCGATAATTACAAAAATATAATTAATTCCTAATAGTCATTTTTACCTTTTAATATACACAATTAGCATTATGAGCATTATCTTTATTTTTTTTAATTCCAGGAATCCTACCCCGCCGGTGGATTACGAATCGATTCTAGATTTTAAATGGCTTCCCGTAAATGATACGGACCACATGAATTACCTCAACATAAATGGAAACTTCACTTTGCTGACAGATCCTGAAGCAAAAAGAGTGAGATTTTGGGACTGGCTGTATGATAATTACGCCATTGAATCAAAAGTTTAAATTAAAAAAAAATATGTGAAACTGTACTAGTTACAAATTGGGTATTATTGATTAAAGCTGATATGAACTCGTGCGATCCAGTCTGTTCGGTCGATTTTTTTGTTGTAATTAAGTAAAAATAAAGTGCAAATGTATTTTCATAAAGTAGGTACTTATTATGTTATATTCGTTTTAATAGTAATAGACTCTAACCCTACGGTTTCATTAGATCGAATTCGCGATAAAAACGGACTTACGCCAAAGCAAAATCTACGTTTTTATGACGAACTAGATCTAATGAAGCCGTAGGTTAATGGAACAATAAATATTTAATCTTAAATCCATATCTTCCTCTTTATACTTTTATTAACATTTGTTCAAAATTAAGTAAACAAGTGCTTTACTTTGACATTGGTAAATATTACTTAAGATACTTTAAAACGTATGTTTATTGTAAATAGCTTCTGTATAATTTATAGCAATCTATTGTAAATTTGTTTTTATTCTTAAGTGTTATTGTGTTAATTATATGTATTTAATTATTAAATCTTTTATTTTAAATAAATAAGAGGCATTGTGTGCCGATTGATGTTACTAGAAGTAACCTTTTTGTTATATTATGAAGTGCCAAACGAGCAAGCGGCCATCTTGATTCGCTGAAATAGCGAAACGACCGCCGCCCATAGACATCTGAATTTGCAGATGCGTTGCCTACCCTTAATCTGCGGAGGAGGAGACGCACAGCAAAAAAATATTCCTCTTCCTAGGCGTCCCCTCCCCCCCCAAATCCACTTCTCCTTCCTATCATTTCCTAATAAGAAAAGGATGGGAAGGGAAAGTGGACTAAAATTAGGCCTCATCCGACGAAACACGGAATTGCTTCCATTTGACGTCTGTCTTCTGTGTGGTCGTGGTATTTCACCGGGCGAGCCGGACAATTCGTGCGAAGATGTTAAAGCGGGCTCTACCACACTTGACCTCTTTGTATTAGGTCGTTCGGAAAGTCATTTCGTTTTTTCCCGATAGAAGAAACTAAATATAGCAAGAGAGATCATTTCTTATGCAATTAGATTTCTTTCTCCTGTGCCTCAATTGTAATATTTTGCCCTACAAAATATTAAAAAACATCTAAGTACTGGACTGATTGAAAACCTTTTTATACCAATCGAATTACGTTGTGTAATTTTTGCCGGTACAAAGCTAGACTCTTTGCAAGTCGTTTCTAATTTGATTATTTTGATACAATTATTGTTGTTGGTTTTTGGTCAGTTTTTTTTGTATTTAATTTATAATGCAATCTTAAAAAAATAATCTTGTCGCGCCTAGATTATTTCAAGATAAGGCTGAAAAGTAAAAGTATTGTCATTTTTAATTTTGATAGCTGCTTTCAGGTAACTTCTCTAATCTGGAAAAAGTAGAACTAGTAATTACTTTTCGAAGTGCACTTGTTAAAAGTTAAAATTATCCTGTTATGGAATTACCCTACCTAACTGTAATGCCGCGGCTTCATTAGACCTAGTTGGCGATAAAAACGGAAGCCAAAGCAAAATCTCCGTTTTTATCGCGAACTCGGTCTAATGAAAAAATGAACGCAATGATTTTAAATGTCACAGATTATGAAAATACTATATTCTGTGAAAGCAGCTGTTTCGATGTTTTATTTGATTATTCTTATGTCAAATTGACTTAAACTTAACCTTACTTTTGTAAACTTGCACGGTGCACGCTGTGTTGTAATTTATACTGTAAGATTGGCGTGAACAATAACTTTACAAATAATCAGTCCGTGATAAGACGCCGAGTAATAAAGTCGTACGTTCATAAAATAATACAGTACTGTATTTTCATCGCTGACGTTCTGTTAACGTGCGATCTACGTAAGTTTTTCGATGTTTAAAAAGTTTTTAACATTCGATTATTTCCCACTTTTATAGAAAAGTTTTCATAAATCATATTAAACATATTTATTTTTTATCGTAGGTCCAAAAAAAATTGAAGTTTTATTTATAACAAAAATTACCGCGTAAAAATGCACAACGGAATTACAAATGGTTCAAATGGGTGTTCAGAGTATTTCAATCTCAAGGATATGCCTCACATCATTAAAGCATTGTGAGTATAATCATTATTTCTTATATGCTAACTTTTTAATGCAATTTTTTAAACTTTTTTTATTATTCTAGGGACAGAAATCAAAAGTTAGAACCTGACATTCTCCACGTAATCGGCAACACACCTTTGGTGAAATTAAATCAAATACCCAAAAAAGATGGATTATTATGTGACATGTGTAAGTGATTTTAAAATATTTTTACACTATTGTAAATTTTCTCTTCATCTCTAATATATTTTTTATTTTTTTTTAGTTGCAAAATGTGAATACTTGAACCCTGGTGGTTCTATAAAGGATCGTATCGCTTTTAGAATGGTGCAGGATGCTGAGGAAAAATGTATATTAGTGCCGGGAAAATCTGTGATCATTGAACCCACTTCAGGAAACACAGGCATTGGTTTAGCTTTAGCTGCGGCCGTAAAAGGTTATTAATTCTACATATTTACCACAAAATAAGTACAAATAAAATATAAAAAAATATATTTATTTTTTATACTTCAGCAATTTAAAACGATAATTTTACATTCTAGTTTTAAAAAAGTTTCGATAATTAATCTGTGATTTGTTTTTAAATCAACAGGTTACAGATGTATCATTGTGCTGCCAGAGAAAATGTCAGATGAGAAAGTGAACACATTGTTAGCGTTGGGAGCAGAGATCATCAGGACACCCACGGAGGCGGCCTCCCACGACCCTGACAGCAATCTCATGGTTGCAAAGCGACTTTCCAAGGAAATACCTAATGCTGTTATGTTGGATCAGGTAAATTTTCATTCAATTTTATATTAAAATTTTTCAGAAAAGAAGTAGAGGGCTATAGTTTTCTCAACTTTACAATTAGTGCTTATTTTACGCATTTTATGAAGAAATAATAAAAATGTAGTTCGAACCATGATAGGCTCCATTTTCCACAACTCCACGACTAGCGAGTATTTTGCGTGACTTCACACATATCTTTAAATTTCTTCGCCGATATGTGCTGGTTGCATCACGATGTTTTCCGTCACCGTAAGAGGGTCGGGTTAGTATGTACATATGAAATAATATTAATAAATATTAATCTATACTAATATTATAAAGAGAGAAACTTTGTATTTTTGTTTGTATTGAAATAACTCAAGAACCACTGGACCGATTTCAAAAATTCTTTCACCATTAGAAAGCTATATTATCCCCGAGTAACATAGACTATATTATTTAATTCCACGCGGACAAAGTCGCGCACAACAGCTAGTAAGAAATATATTTTTAAAATATCTAAAGTTTATCATAAATGAAATGTTTATAAAATAAAATAAAAACTTATTAATTTATCTCCTTGTTAAACTAGATATTAACACTAATTACCCAGAAACTGAAATATTATCAGTATTGCAAGATATATTAATGCATTATTTTTTATTAATATGATAAAGGAAGTCAAAAGCCAATATTCACAATCTTCCTATTATAACATGAAGTGTCTGATAATAGTTATTAAGTAAAATTAATAACATTTAATATCTATTTATATTAAATAAAATATACTATACATTACAAACCCATATAAAATTACTATCCATACTAAAATGTCAATTTATTTTGCTTTTTTATATTTTTATTGATGGACTGTACAAAAACAGATGTCATATTTTAAAAAAACTAGCACATTATAGAGGGCAAATACTATCAGCAATATTTTCAAATACAGTTGAACTTCGATAAGCGACCGGAATATTTGTCTCGCTTAGAGAGGTTTCTCGCTAATCCAGGTTCGACTGTAGAACCAAAAACCATGAGTTCCTCTTTAGTACTAAACAGAAAATTCACTCACTACCCATCCACTATAACACGACACTTCAGTTCTATTATAACAGTGGTAGTATTTAATAAAATTTACATAATAAAATAATTCAATGAATGTAGGAAATACTTTGTCGCTTTGTGTATATAGTGCATACAAAGTAACTTCTGCGGGTTGTGTTGCGCTATAAAGCTGTTCGTACGCGAGGTTAAGCAAATCAGCGTTTTAATGTCGGCACCGCGTACCTGTTTAACTTCTATAAGATTCTATTCCGCAAATCTCTAAAGCCTTGTTCGCACTAGGATAGTATTTTAGTCGAGTAGCAAGTATCCGAACAAAGGATTTACTCATCTACTCTACTAAAAAGTTGCTGTTCGGACACGTTTAGAAACTAAATTACTTCTACTTTCTTTCTGCTACTTACTTCTATCTTTCAATTGGCGATATCGCTGATGGAGTAGACAAAAATTTATGGAACTGACAATGACATTTGATAAGTCATGTGCTTGTCATGTGTGAGATATCATTGTCATTGTTAGTTCCATACATTTTTGATGTTGGCTATCGAAGCGCATGTATCTTAGGCGTAGAAAGAGAAAGATATGGAAATGGCTATGGCTATAGAAATGGAATTTGCTTGGGTCATATTTCTGGACCCAAACAAACAAAATCGCATACGGAGAAAGGGACCAAAGATCTATGTACCGTTACGTACATTTTGTATAAATGTGTCGCAGTCGTTGTCAGTATGTTATGTCTCATCTGGGTCTTTTAATCTATGACTTGGGTATCTCCGCTGGTGCGTTCAAGGCTTTAGAGCTATTTTTGTAGCCTTGTGTGCAAGGGCCTAAAGCCTTGTACACACTAGGATACTACTTTAGTCGAGTAGCAAGTAGCAAGTATCCGAACAAATGATTTACTAATCTATCCTACTAAAATGTTGCTATCCGGACACGTTTAGTTACTAAATTACTACCCTAGTGCGTAGGTTTAGGCTTAAACGAGTCCGAACAGTAGTAAATCCTTTGTTCGGATAAATGCTACTTGCTACTCGACTAAAATACTATCCTGGTGCGAACTAGGCTTAAGAGTATGTGTACGTAATTTGTTTATTTATACTCTTGTTTATTGTGCAATCCCATAAACATTCTTGGTACACGATCGTTCGGCCTTCGCATTTTAATGAAGCTATAACATCCGATCTATTATTACATTGTTGTTAAATGTCTCGAGAGATTTTATGATACCTCATACATCTGACATGGAACATATAACCTCCTTCTGGTAGAAGTCGGTTAAAAACGCAATAAATAAAGTACCTATGGTCGTTACAATTTTACTGAATATTGTTAATTCGAAAGTTTCGATGGATTTATGTATGTATACTAATGGCTGAATTAATCAGGATGAAATAATTTACGACCTGCAATGGACCATTGGCTACTATTCCATTTTATTTTATTCTAAACGGACGGAGCCGCGAGCGACAGCTAGTTGGCTATGTTTACTAAAATCGGCGTGTTTTGTTAACTTTTCCTGCATATTTCGTCATGTTTTGTTTTCCATCGGTATTTCCGCTGGATATTATTTAAAAATAATAACTCATTTCAACCGTTCGCGAGATTTCGAGGCAATGACGAATGAATTCCGACTATAATTCGACTAGCTGTCGACCGCGACTACGTCCGCGCGCAATTATAAAAAAAAATCCTTTGTTCTGTGTTCGAGATACGTGCAGCCATTTTAGAGAAAACTTCAAGTCAAACATCCATTTGAACTTTAGAATTAATAATATTATTAGGATAAACCTAAATAAAACTTGAAATCCGAGCATATAATTTTCCTCTTTAACAATTAATAAATCCAATAACATACAGTTAACGTTCGGATTACAGAAATAGAATGTAACCTACTTTTACACCCATCAAGAATTTCAATGTTAAATTCTAAATTCTACTTTTTTATTATGAAGAAGCTACTCATAGCGACGACCCTGTGGTCAATTGATTACAGTACAATATATCGCCGTTTATCAAAACTAAACCAAGGACAATTTTAATGCGTTTATTTTAGTTCCCCGCTATTTCCCGATTGACAGAAGGGTTTTTAGAGCGTCGGTGGCTCAGGGGTTTAGTTCTTGACTTGCAAACTGCAGGTCCCGAGTTTGAATCCCGCCGCGTACCAATGTGTTTTTCGATTTTCATATGTACATATTTACCCGACACTCTTACGGCGAAGGAAAACATCGTGATGTAAGCTGCACATATCGGCGAAGAAATTCAAAGATATGTGTGAGGTCACGCAAAATACGCGCTAGTCGTGGAGTTGCGGTAAATGGAGGCCATCATGGGTCGAACTACATTAAAAGGGTTTTGTCGTAGGTGTATTAGAATAAAGGTCTGTTCTTGACCGAATTTGAAACGTCTTTTGACCGTCACCCATTAAATTTTATTTTATTTCACTAAAACATGATAGTAACAAATAATATTTATTTCCCAATAGTATACGAACGCTTGCAATCCGTTGGCACATTACGATGGTACAGCTGAGGAGATCCTATGGTCTCTGGACGATAACGTGGACATGGTGGTGATCGGAGCGGGCACTTGCGGCACCGTCAGCGGCATCGGACACAAAATCAAGGAGAGATGCCCCAAGTGTATCATAGTGGGTGTCGACCCCCACGGCTCCATACTCGCCGAGCCTGACGAACTCAATGACACCGACGTCGGCATGTATGAAGTAAGTTAAACAAAATACATTTCAACCCATCCGACGTAGAGTTAAATCTCTTATAAGAACTCTGGACATATGAAACTCCAAAAATTCGTATTTTTAAAATTCATTTTTGAATCAACGTTAAAAATCACACAAGTCGTTAATATACCAACTTCCAATTATGTTGTTATGTTGTTCAATCTTTATCTCTAATGTTTTGGATTCATTAGACCGAGTTCGCGATCAAAACGGAGAGTTTGCTCCCGCTTAAGTCCATTTTATGGCGAACTCGGTTGAATGAAGTTGATGCATGATAAATTCTATTCTACACAATATCACCAGTTGTCTAGTCGTATATTTTCGAAACGAAAGCACACACAAACCTATATTTTCGTTTTGAAAACAATAGAGACGTCAATATTTACGTTAATCTCAACAATGCAGTACAAGTACTAAGCAAATAATTAACTTTCACTATATTTGATGTCAGCAAATTTATCTAAGATCCTTCGATTGCACTTTAATTTCTGATAAGTTTGACAAGGGCAGTTTATTTACCTTTTTGATTAACTTTAACAATTGAATAACAAGTTTTTATTTACTAGAAGGTAAATATAGTATTGTCATGGTATTAAATTACAATATAACCCTTGCAGTTATTTTTTTATAATTAACCAGCGACCCGACCCGGCTTCGCACGGGTGCAATGCTGATGCTAAATACACTACAAAGATGCGGAAAAATGTAATTATTTACATCACATTAGAAACCTAAAAAATAACAGTATTTTTTAGGTTTCTAATGTAATTTAATAGATATTATATATAAAACTTCCTCTTTAATCATTCTATCTATTAAAAAAACGCATCAAAATCCGTTACGTAGTTTTAATGATTTAAGCATGTATAAGGATATAAGGACAGAGAAAGCGACCTCGTATCACTATGTAGTGATAATCTAACTAGGAAATCTTATTGTTTACAATTTTGTGAACAAAAATAATATTAATCTTGCTTAGCTTATTGCGGATTAGTAACACTATAATATTTTCCTGGTCAGATTACTGTACCAGTTTAATTCGGTTCAAATGACTATTTACTGATGTTATATTACACAATATTGTGTCCTTCTTTATAATTTTCATATATTAGTGTCGTATCAATTTAATCCTCTCATTTTGGTTTGTATTGATTTTAAATCACGATAAATCGTGCAACCGCACGTAGTGTACAAACAGGAAGCGATGACGTCACGGTGCAGTTAATCTGTCTTGTATATTAGATAGTCGTGATAAAAATGTCATCGATTTGATTAACGCGTATAGAATATTGTTGCAATGACAATATTATTTTCTAAAAAATGATATTACGAACGGTATTATTTTGCATGTAAATAATAAAAATATGGATGTTTTGTAATTAGGGAAGACCTTTTTGAATACTGGATCTGTACATTTAAAAATCTTTAGCATCTGTTTACATAGCACGAGAATAATATTTACTTATCTACTTGAAAGTATATAAAGTATGCTTTCTTTCTTACCCTACGGCTTCATTAGACCTATGTCAAGCAGAAAACGGCCTTACGCCGTAACAAAACCTCCGTTTTTATCGCGAAGTTGGTCTAATGAAGCTAGGGTTGGTAAATATTTTGCCTTGACTAAGAATTGTAAACAGATGTTAAGCATCTAATGTCAGTCGAGGTCGTCTTTTATGTATTTCTCGTATTAAATATACGTAATTGTTGCGTATTTCTCTATCGCTACCGTTTGATAAATGAGAAATAATTGTATGACAAATACATGTTACGTGACACATGACGCTGTTTCGATAAACGTTATAACGCAATTATTGTTTATATCTTAATTACCAGATTTCTTCAGTTATCGCTTATTTCTTATAATTTATTATATTTATAAAACTTTAGATGACCATGTAAATTAAAAAAAACACTGTAGTTAGTACTAAAATATAGATTTTTATAATAATCGATTAAAAAAAACATATGAAGATTTATCAGTATATTACAGATGTTTAAAACGAATGACCATCTTTAAATTAGTCATTGAAGGAGAAAAAATCTACTTTTTGCTTGTTCTATTGTAGATTTTTCTAATAACATACTGGTTTTGTTGAAAGGTGGAAGGTATCGGTTACGATTTCCTGCCAAAGGTGTTGGACAGGAAGGTGGTGGACAAATGGATCAAGACGGAGGACAAGGAGTCCTTGGCCATGTCTCGACGGCTCATAAAGGAGGAGGGACTGCTATGCGGTAAGTTTTACAATGGAAGGAACGTGGAAATTATTTGCTGATGATGGTGCTCGGTAGTTATTACAATGGTATTCAATTTTTAACGATACGTATAAATATTTTCGTAAAATCGACCCGACAAAGAGTTACATCTCCTATGGGATATAGATGTAATTAATTTGATCCTTGAGCCAGAACATCATCTATCTTTCGTATATTATATCTTTTATTCATCAGTATTTCCTGAATTTTCCTTATGGTGACCGGACTTAAAAAAATGTAGTTTATTTTTTTCATATTATAAAGGGGCAATCGAGAAAGCTACCTGGATTTGTTGAAATACCGAGAAATTTCTATCTTTACGCATAAAGAGTAAATAATTATTTGAATGTTGTAAAAGGGGGCAGCAGTGGGGCCATAATGTGGGCGGCGACGCAGGCGGCGGCGGCGCTGGGCGCGGGGCGGCGCTGCGTCGTCGTGCTGCCGGACAACATCCGCAACTACATGACCAAGTTCATCTCCGACCAGTGGATGGAGGCTCGCGTCTTCAAGCCTCTCGTCAAACATGATGAACTACCGTATGTGATAATTGTTCTACTTTTATAAAGCGTTTTGTGCACTACACTAGGAAAATCAACTATTTCGCTCCAAGCAACTTTGCTATACAATTCTATAAAGGCTCGTCTGCAGGTTCATCGCCCATATATCATATTGTATTACCTGATCAACTTAGAAATTAAAATCCCTGATTTGCTTACAGACGAATTTTCAAACGGCACGAGTGTCACAAGTTAAGTTCACAATTAAACTCAAAATTCTACGGCGATCTCGTTTAATTTTGACACTAGTTGGATTTTAAGCGAAGCTCAAATTTGAGTGGCGTTTGAATATTCGGCGGTATGTCTTGTCCAAAGAACCTGGCATGAAAAGGTTATTTGAAAAAAAAGAGAGATTTTGGGTAGCCAACCAAACTCCATCCCCTCCAACTTTGAAAGTCACATGCTAGTAAATTATAGTGATCTAGATTTGTTGTTTTCTCAAACAACCTTCATAAGTTTTATAAACGTGCGTAACCTATTGACGTCTTTGATATCACTAATAAAAAATATAACATGACTCCTTTATTGAAATGTCACGATACTGTTTCATCTTACACATTATTTATACCACATTAACGTTGACCTTTGACTTTTTTATCTATATTTAGATTTGCGTTTGATAAACTATTCGTAAATACATAATGTTATTATTCATATCAATTTCTATCGCCTTTTAAGTCCTTTAAACATTAATGGCGAATATTTTCTCATATAGTACTCAAGCCAAGTGCCCAAAAGTATCTATTTATTTTATATTACAATTATGTTTACTGATTAAATTATGCTATAGAGTGTTTGTACGCGCTTATCTCGGGAACTAAGAAATTAATTTAAAAAAATATTTGTGCGTTTGGCAGCTGAATTATCAGAGGTTATAGGGTATTATTGATTACATAGCCAACTAAGCTAGCTAAGCATTAAAATCCGAGGAGAAAAAGTTCTAGGGTCACACCCATGTTATATAAGGGCACCCACCTTATATAACATGGGTGTGCAGGCAACCAGTCTTACCATACAATTTTATTCTTAATAAAAAGAAGTAATACAAGGTAAGTTATATTTTGTGGACAGATGGTGGAACGCTGTGGTGACGAAGAGTGTGGTTCAGCCTATCACCGTAATCCAGCATGACGCGAGCGCGGCGGCGGCGCTGGGGGCGCTGCGCGCCGCCACCGCGCCCGCGCTCGCCGTCGTCGACGATAATGGGTAACTTATCTATTTTAATTACCATATATCTTTCATTTACATATTTATTATATAATACATTTCACTTTAAAAAAAAAGTGCACCACCAGCTGCGGAATCCGAAAAAAATAAGTATTTCATTATTATTAAATCTTTATTGTACATAATTTTGCAAAGTCGGTTAAAAAGCCAAGAAATAAAATTAGGCCACTTGCATAAACCAAGGCCCTGAAACAATTAAAAAAAAAATTAAATGCGAATTCCAAAGTCAATTAGTTGTGTTTAACATTTAAGAATGTTTATAGATCAAGTTTGAAATTCGTCGCTTGTACTAAACAATCACATTTTATTGTTTTTTTCCGCCATTGAAATGTACAATGCAATGGAAATATTTACGTTTCGATATGACTTTTATGTGTTATTGTGTAAGTTGAGTGCAAATATCTCGCAATAATACTGATAGTGTGCAATTTTACTTTTTATTTCTTTTTGTATTACTGCGCATATTAAAATTAATAACATGATCAATAGAAGTCCCAGGAACAAGGATGATCTGTAATTTGGAATAAATTTTATGAATGTACCAGTACCAAACTTAGAAAGTACAACAGTAATAATGCTAATTCTTATTTCGGAATAAAGCGGTATAAGTTTCGGAGCAAAAAGCATTTTGATAAGTAAAATATTAAACCAAAAACTTTAAGTTTACTAATTAAATGCGATGTTAATTTCCTGAGAAGGCACCATTTAAAAATATTAAAAAACATTGTTTTTATAGAGTCCACTTTTTTGTAATTTATTTGAGACTAGCGGGCGCCCGCGACTTCGTCCGCGTGAAACTTTTATAAAATAAATTTGAAGATATAAGTAATACAAACC
>QDHC01006992.1:372632-412467 GCA_013186455.1 Papilio dardanus tibullus
ACATATTATATCGTGTAATTTACCTATCTTTGTTTTTTTTGTACAATTATACTCAGGCAAAAGCTGGGTGCCCTCGATCATTACAACTATCGGTGTTCCAGCATACAATACAAAAGACCATACCTTTATAATACTACATACAACTTTTTTAACTTATTCAAATAGTATGGAAAATGTCTAAATAATTAGATCACGTACCAACCACGTAAGAATATTAACGCATACATTTAAATAATCTTAACGAAGGTGGATATTTTGCAAACGTTTAACAAATGCAGTGCAGCATAATAATCGAACAAATTAAGATAAAATATAAATATTTGATATTTTTAATTCATAATTTAATTCTAATCGGATAGGGCTAATTAAAAACACTAGAACGGTCTCGACTATCATATTATTTAGTGAAACTCTATGCAGCCGAGCAAGTAGCGCGGCGGGCGGACGGGCGGCAGGCGGGCAGTGCGGCGGCGAGCGCGCGGACAGCCAGGGTTGCCACCCTTAGCAACCTAAACGTTCCCCTCGTGAGGTGCACACGTCGGAAAAGGCGAGGACACAAAATGCAAGTCTATCATTAATTTCCCTAACGATTTTTAACCCTAAATTATTAATAGCGAGAAAATTTTACATCGATCTGTATGCCTGCTCCATCCTACCGTACCACATAAATATCTAGTATAAAGAAGGGTATAAAATTAAAAATATAGCATCATCTTTAATATATTTCTCTCAACACTATAAAGTTTAGAATAAATACGACCGGGCAGGTTCCGCAGTGCGCCGACGCCGACCTCGGTACCATTTATTGCTCTCATAGCTTAAGGATGACCGCCGATGTCATCGCGTCGATCGACGTCACTAACCAAAGCAACAATAACTATAATAAAACAGATTATTCGAATGCCATTTTTTTAGAGTTTAGTGGTTTTATTTAAATCTAGCATTATGTACAAGAACACTGATGTCGAACATTAACAGTTCGCATTCGACGAGAGTCGTCTTCGATCATCCCTAATATAAATTCCCATCAAAAAATTCCAACTAGTAGATAATCTTTTTTAACTTTATATGCACAAAAATGCAAATACATTGTCGGGTGGCAACCCAATACCCGAACCAACGAATCATCGAATGGTGTAAAAAAATTAATCACGTCGTTAACAAAAATTGTAATTGAATAGACAATACGAATGGATCGTGTAACCGTAAGTGTGGGGCATTATCCTATGTGTGTGTGCGCGGGGCGCGGGGGGCGCGTGGGGCGCGGGGGGCCGCGGGGCATCACTTGGCGAGCGCGCCGCCCGCCTGCCGCTTGCTGCTGATCTCCAGCTCGCCCAGCTTCTTCCACAGCTCGTCGCGCTCCTTCTCGCGCTTCTTCTCTCTGCGGCAACACAACAACGACTCAACAAACCTCTTTACATAGAAACAAATGGACGACCTCAACGGACTACACATGATGCAGTACACAGATGATCTACAGTCGAACCTGGATACGCGACAGACCAAGAGACAGCGATATTTGTCTCGCTTATGGAGGTATCTCATCGTGACCAAAGAATGACTCTCGGTTATGGGTTTCTCATATCGGCGAAGAAATTCAAAGATATGTGTATTCACGCAAAACACGTGCTAGTCGTGGAGTTGCGGAAAATGGAACCCATCATCGGTCGAAACCTTTAACCTTTTAACCTTTTATGGGCTTCTCGCTTACCCAGGTTTGACTTTATATGTAACAAGTGACAAGAGATAAACTCACTTTTGCCGTTCAGCTTTGTAGCTAGCTGTGAGCTCGTCAAATAGCTTGGAGTTCATCTCCATGAATGTCTTGAGCACGTTGTAGACGAGCGCCACTATGGTCTGGTTCCAGTGCTCCTTGCTGATGCGGTACAGCGCCGGGAACATGATGGGCATTATCACCTGGTTGTTCTCCTCCATCAGCGACAGGATGTATTCGTTGTTCCAGAAGTATAGAGCCCGCTCTGCCACCTAACAAATATACAAAATTTATATTTAAGGCTTCATTAGCACGAGTTCGCGCAAAAAACGGCATTACGCCCGAGCAAAATCTCCGTTTTTATCGCGAAATCGGTCTAATGAAACCATAGGGTTAGAAATCTACATAATAATTAGAATATGGAATAGCGAATACATAGAATGCTTTGTTTAAATAAAATAATAGAGTGACATACCTGAAAATGTGGACTGGACACACATTTTGCAATTTGTCTAAATAATGGTTCTTGTATTTTAGCAAACTGAGCCGGCTCAATCACATCCAATACCTCTTCTATCTCACCCAAGAACATAACCTGCAAATAAATATTCAGCAATGGTTAACACAAACAATGAAAAGGTGATTTTTTTCAGCGCTCAAAAGTTGAGATTAATTTATGGACAACAGAAAAACTATTACAGAACATTTCACAAGTCAAACTATGTGTCTTGAACTGGAAACATAAGTCCTAACCCAACTTTGTATGAGGTTGGCACATGAAAATTCAAAGTAAAGCTGGGCGGTCTGCTAATTGTATATTTAGTGCATACCTCTTTCTGGGAGCAGGTCTTGGGCCAGAACTTGAGCAGGCCGCGCACCACGGGCTCGGTGAGCGTTGCGTCCTTCTCAAGGAACTGCACCACGCAGTAGGCCAGCTGCGCGTGGTACAGCGACAAGCACTTCACCTTGTGCAGCGGCAGCAGCACCTTCACCAGGAACTGCTTGTGCTCGCTCTTCAGCGGCAGAGCGAACCCGTTGATTATGCTGCAACAAAATATCTTAACAGTTGTACATCCCGCAACATCTATTGCAAAAATGGGCCGGCTCGATATAGAGCACAGCTGTGCAATTGAAATTTTGTCGTAACACAATGATTGGTTTATCTATAAATTAAATTCTATACTTAAAAGTCAAATCTAAGATAATCAATTTACGCACCGAGACTTATTGCAGTATTCAGTGTAGTTATATTTAGTTATATAGTGAAAATAATATAACTATTTATATAGAACTTCTTTGCGAAGTTATACCACTCAAGTCACAATCGTAAAGGACCTCAGATTCGAAACAAAATGGATAGTTATTAATTTTCATGAAAATTAACATATTGGATTCATAAAAGTAGTTTTAGTAATAAAACAACGATAACAATGGTAGTTAATATTAACCTTTAACAAAGCCAAATGACGCATAACAATAATAAATTACACTCATTAATTATTTTTTTTTTGCTAAAAGTGAAGTGTAGTGTCGCGCTTCGCGATTATCCAATCTAAGACAATAAGGACATTTGTTTTCAAATTATTTTCTATTATTTATGTTTATTTATTCTATTATAATCAAACTAAAAATTACTATGTAGAATATAGTGCGTTATTTTATACTTTTATATTTTCCAAAAAAAATAATGGTAAGACATTCAAAAGTATAGCACTCAAGAAAAATACTTTATAGAAATATCAAATAATACTAACCTTCCCAATATTTCTAAGAGCTCTCCGACACCGTTGAAATGTTCAGTTTCATATACAAATCGTAGGAAAATATTATTGATTTGTTTCCGTATGAAGGCTCGCAGTCCCAAAAACTTGCCGTAAATGCGGTGGAGGACAGTTTTCAGAAAGTCGCGTTCGCGCGGATCCTCAGAGTCGAATAAATCTAAAAGCTATAACAACAGAAAAAACTATGAGATTGTAAAAATCTAACGATATATTTAAGTTATAAACATATAGCATTGCTTCAAAATTACTACATTTTTTTTCTGAGACTCATAAATTCCAATAGCCAAAGATAACAAGGTTATCTAATTTAAAAAGTTTATTAGGCCTCATTAGACCGAGTTTGCGACAAAATGGACTGACGCCGAAGCAAAATCTTCGTTTTTATCGTGAACTCAGTGTAATGAAGCCGTGGGGTCAGACATAGCAGGGGGTATACGCCTGTCGCCGTGCTAGTACATTATCTTATCGGATTATTATTATACTTATCTCCCTATAAAAATGCAAAAGACATTGTTGCCGTGAAACGATAAATATTGATTGTTTAATATGTATAATAAAATTGGTGTGTCTGTACATAATATCGAAAGTAAAGATAGTCCGTATTGACGTATTTGTTTTTCCCATAACCAAAAACCGTGTTTTAAATATTTTTGTTTGTATATCTGTCCGATTTTGATGAGACTTGCACTAGAAGGTAGTTCATGTGCGCGGGGAATATTATAGTCTTCTTTTCTTTTGTTTATTTCTACGCTGACGATGTCGCGGGCGACCGCTTCTTTTTGTTTAAATTAAACATCTCGGTAAAAATCTTTAAAAGGATAGAACGAGATAAAAAGAAATAATTATGTATAAAAATCTAAACTTTACAATAAATCATTATTTCCTTAACGAAAGCAGTTCAATGATTAAAGAAAAGAAAAATTTGTGCCAGTATTACTACACAGAGATAGCAACAAATTCAGCTGTGAATACTGAAGTATAATTGAAATCAATTGAATGACAATATCCAAAGAATTGCTCATGTCGATATAATAGTGAATGTATTTACAAAATGCATCACATTATGCTATAACCACCTTTGACTACGCCAGTAATAAGGCGCAATATCCGTTGCATTTTACAATGAAAATATTATACGATGCCGACAAAAAGTCTGCAGTAAACTCATTGATAGAAGACACTTATTAAATCATATACGATTATATATCCTGAAATTGTTATAAATAAAGATGCGTCATTACCTGCAAAACAAATTTCTGGTCAATAACCTTCTTGCCGATGGTGGGCTGGAAGTCGGTCGACTCGAGGAAGCGGAGGAAGAACTCATAGACGAGCTGGAGGTGCGGCCACGACGCCTCCAGGGTCGGGTCGTCCTCTTCAGGGTCGAAGTCGGGATTTTCACTCGGCGGCAGAGTGCGGAACAGGTTGGCCGATATCTACGACAAACAAATCAATTATAAACGACCTTACAAATACTTCGTAAAATCACATGAAGATTAAAAAAGTCGGTTCCTTTAATGAGGCAAAGGATTCCTAAAATGTATCTTTAAAATACAGTTTTTATAAAATTGAAGGTTTACACTGTTTATTTGGTTGTATTTAGAATTTAAATCAGTGTATGGATTGTTGACAATTATACTAACAATCAATTATTTACGTGTAACGCCTACGATTTTAGGTATACATAATTGTATTAAAATACCTTAATTTCCTAATTCTATTAAGTATGTAATTCATACGCCCGTTACATAGAGGAATACAATAATTTAGAAAATTTAAAACGTGTGGAAATACTGCATACCGAGATAAAGTAATGCTATAATTGAACGCTTCTAGAAGATATAAAAATCTAAAACAATCTTCAGCAACAATGAGGCAATCGTAAGGACGTCTTAGTGTCAAGGTCACATCTCCAAGGTCCGTTATTGATTTTTGTCTTCGAATCGTAATTTCGATATATTCTTTGGCAGTTAAAAGCTAACCTTTGAAATGCTATATAAATATGATGAGATGTTATTGGAAAAGTTACAATGTCATAGCCACGCAAAAACGGATTATTATCTAATGTTACGAATAGGTGTTTTAAATATAAGTTATCCTTTTTACCTATGAATAGACCAGCTCTTACTACGATACTATCCTTTCTAATAATATGAACGCGAATGTGTGTTCTATAATGTCTTAACAAACGAACAGGTGATAATGATTTTTGTTTGTGTGCGTGTGTGAACACTAATTTGTCACCGTAAACCACTAGCTAATCTGCGACTTTAGTGCCATGGCGAAGTCGCAACAAAATCTCATAGAAGTTAATACACAAGTACGCATCGCCGACATATAAATTGCAAAACTAAAAGCACAGATTTGTGTAGCCTTCCGCACGACGGGCCTTAGTTTTGCCAATACAAAAATATGAAATTAATTATTATATCAGTTTGTTAAAGTAAACGTAAGGGATGACAATATGTTTCGGCAATGGAAAGCCAGTTAATACAAAAAACTGTTCTCTTATAAACAAACGTTAGAAAGGCGCAATTTGTTCAACCCTATCAGGTCAAAGTACTGGATTCCGTTTTACGTAACCCTTACATTTAGACAGGATATTTAGTAATTCAAACCCTAACCCTTCAGATGAAAATGGTTACACATTTTTGAATGGGAATTCGTAAGCGTTTTTGTTAAAAGTGGACGACGAAAAAGATGAGGGGGAATTAAAAATATTTATGGTATTAACTATTTTTTAAATATGGCTTAAAGGTCTTTGTTACCAGACCATAAAATCTCAAAAAAAAAAATTTTTTAAATATTACTCCATCAACATATTAGTATCATATTCTAAAATTATAATTAGAATTTAATAAAAGATATTATAACAATTAAAAAAAAATAACAACATGTGAAATTTCTAAAAATATTCCAAATTTCTTTTTTTGATACAGCTATTTACACTATTAGCCTGACCTTGACTATATTTAATTATTTTTCATCATCTACCCTGCTGAAATTGATTGCTAGTAAATCGTAATTTTGCTCAATAAAAGGAGGAAAACTATTGTAAGGAAAATTACACAGATATACAATACATGAAGGACTAACTGCCGAATCTTCAAACTCCACACAAATTTAAACTTCGCTTAAAATCTAAGTGGCATCCAAATTTAACGAGATCGCCGTATATTTTGGAGTTTAAGCGTGGACTTAACGTGTAAGACGCTCTTAAATATTTGAGTGGCGTTTGATAATTCGGCCGTAAGCGTAGCATCCCGTGACTAATGTCCAAAACTTATACTAAATATGACAAGATAGATTAATTAAGATTAAAAAAAACTAGTAAAAATATTGCCATCCCTATCATACTTCATGAAAAAAGTGAGATAACAATGTTTGCTGTGTAATTTCAAAAGTGGAAATAAATGCCTAGTTTTGTTCTACTAGTTAATTTAAAAATGAACATTCAATAAAACAAATGATTTCAACAAAAAAAATCTAACATTCAATCAAAAAGCTAAAAAAGGTATTGATACCTGACTAGGGCAACATAACATAAATGGACTTTATACATAATGTATGTCAGTAAATAGCAATGAATTGGTAACAGGTAACCAAGTTGCACAAATATCAGCACTTTGCCACCTTCATATAACATTTTTTAAGTGCTATGAAATATCATTAAGCATTAATTAAATAGACAAAGAAATAAAATTACTAAATAAGCACAATATTTAATGCTTTTTAATTCTTCCCGTAGTTATCTCTCATGCAAAAAGATTCTAACTATCAATAGTTAATGAATATTAAAAAGGTAGAGTAATAATTTTCATGCATTTTTAAAAAGTTTCAAAAACTGTGAATTCTTACAACCAACTTTGAAATTCAAACAAGGACGGATTGGTCTGTCTCAATACCTATCAATACCTATCACATTCAGAGTTGTTAATAACCATTTAAGCAGTCCCTTAGTTTATATTTTATACTAAAATACTAAATGACATTGTCTTAGTAACCATAAAATTACTAATCTTAAATGAATCTTAACAGAATCTTAAATGATAACACTACATTTAAACTCAATTTCATACAAATTATGATGTCTGTTAGATTGTAAACAGCAGCAACAGATTTGGTTTCGTTTTTAGTGTCACCCCTTAGGGGGTAGGTTCTGCGCCCCTCGGTAGGGATGAATAGTGAGCTGCTGATGACGATATAGTGTGAAAAAAGTAATAAAATAATTTCAACATTACCATTTTAATAATCTCCGGGTACACAGGCTCGGTGAGCACTCCACGGCCACCAGTGATGTACTCTACAAGCTCATTGAGTGTGGCGCGTTTTATCTCCTTGCCCTTGAGATCAGCAACGGGATCCATGAAATCAAACGCCACACAGCATTGCCGCAGTTTACGAATAAACAGTTCCTCTTGTTCACTATTTGGAACATCTGAAAATATATTAAAATTTCATTAGCAATTGTTAGTTTTCTTTTATTAAAACTAATTTAAACTGTATTTTTGTATTTCATATTCCTGTTTCATATTTACTGTTTCAATAAGTAGAAATTTAAACATATTAAAGGCTATAATAATTCTACTCTCTTTTAACATTAAAAAAAGCCACTTCTATCTAATAAATCATTTTGTTTGTTCATCTAATTAGATTTTTATTATTTCAATTTTAACAATAAAAAGTTTTTAAAATTACACAAGAGACACACATTAATACATAAAACCATATTTGTGTCCCTTTGCTCAATAACAACAAACACTATTACTGCACATGGGTACACATGCAACTGTGTTTACAAAAACATCTAATTATTAAAGCTAACTGACATTACATATATCTATTTACTATCTGCAGATATTTAACAAAATAACCTTATACAACTAACTATATAACACACAAGTTTTCTATAACCTATTAACGTAATAGACAGTTGAATCTTACGAAAATCTAATTGGTTTTGTAATAAGATAATTGTCTTAATAGTCTTAGATGATCTTTGATACAATAGCGTTTATAAACAATGTAGATAAAAGGCGGAGATAAAGTGTATTACGCACCTTTGAGAAGCGGCAGCGCCTGCAGCTCCACGTCCTGCGTGTTGCGGTAGCGGGAGGAACCTTGCGATTTCTTGGTTTTTTTCTTTAACGAACGCTTGGCGAACGGATCAATTCTATCCACAAACGTTCCCGAAGACATTTTGCTTATATAAAAGTGTCCCAAATGACAATATCGAGTGCGATCAATGCGATGCTTGTTTTGATTCGGATAGTGTCATGATCCGGTCCAATTGACGAGACGAACGCGCACTCCTAGTAGTCGCAACAAAATACTACAGCCTAAACAAACATTCCTTCGTCACACATGACGGCGATAGAGTGCTCACACTCAGGCCATTCTTTATACACTTCAAGATTCCACAACAGTTACGTAATTTTAAAACGTCTTTATCACCAAAATGACACAATAATAAAAAAGAACAATTCCATTCACAAAATCAGTTTTATTTTCTGAGGCGTGTCACGAATACCAGTAGGCAGAAGTAACATATACATACAAGCCTCGTGTAATATCAGCCGGTCAGTCGATGACAATTTAATTTCTCGACAATATTCTTCAAAATAGTTGATTTTTCACAGTTGTAATGCACAAAAGTCGAAACAAAACTATTATTGTCTTTCTCAGATGTTATGGAAAACTAAATCGACAATGACACAGGGCAAATTTTCAACACCAAAAATCTATCACCGTATTCTCGCCATCGCTCACCATCCGTTTCGACACACACAGTGAAACTAGATGCATTTTTCCGCTACACACAAGATTATTTTGATGTATTGCACTTTTACATGAATAAATATATACTTCTGCGACTTTTTTCGCTTTGTCTAACGATTAATTTACAATTGCAACCTAGCTAAAAGACTATCATCACTGGTTTTGCAGTGAAAACGCCAGCACTCAAAAGTACCTATTTCTGAAAATAGATGGAGATATAAAAATGTTCCAATACTCAGTACACTTACTTTTTTAATTTAAATTTAGTAATAAACGATAAGTTAAATCGTCGAAACACTAAAATATATTTAAAATTTTATTAAGCTAATTGCAATAACCAAAGCACACCAGATTTTAAGAAATCTAATAATAAATTATTGTGAGACGGATGATCATTTTAATTGGAATGTAAAGTAGCGTTCAAGAAGGATTACGCGATACAGATAAACACAGTTAACAATAATTATTGAAAACAGCATAAAAAATATATTTTCGTTTATTATGTTAATAAAATCTAATCAAGTGATTTATTTATATAAAATTCGTAGCATGTAGGTATTTCGCAAACAATCGATAAAGTAGATCCCAAAGTATACAAAAGACAGAAACATAAATAACTAAGGAACAACACCTTTTTTAACAACAGCAATTAAATATTACGATTACTTAATTTTAATAAATAATATTGGTTTACGTTACCTAATTGTTAATAAGATAAATACAAAAAAATGTTTTCATTCTGCATAACTTAATTTAATCGTTCCATTATTTATAGTTACAAATGTTGTATCTGTGGTTCCCGATTACCTACGTTGAGAAAGTAGCTTTCTAAATTTCTTAGAACTTTGACTGTCTACAAAATATAAATTTTAGTGATCTGATATTAACAAGTTTAAATTATTAACATAGTTTTGTGTCCTGTGCTGTGATACACATAAAACAGGAGTCATTCAGTGGAGGACTAATTAGAAAGCAACATGGAAGCTCTGACAGTTCCGCCATGAATGCAAAATAAATAGAAATTGTGAAGGTTCAGATCTTAATTATTTGCTTTATGTCTACTTGCATGCCGTAACCACTTAGTGTTTTTAAATACAAAAACCGATAGTACAACTGTTTCAAATTGCGTGCTTGTGTGCAGATTCTATGAAATAGTTTATACTATGCCCAAGACGACACTGTAGTGTAGGAAGTAACTGAGAAAGTTTAGGCCTACTATATTTATTGTTCCTACTATTTCATTCATCATAAATCAACAAATCAGTAATTAGTTTCGTCAAAGGAACATTTTGAAACGGAACAATTTTAGCTATAAACGTTTGTAAAACTTCGTAAACATATTGATATACAACATTATTTTTATATTTCATTAGCAAACATCAATTGTAAAGTGAAAATTTATGTCCAGCTTCTAGAATTTTGTTGTAAAACACAAACGGAAAGTTTTGTCGAATTAATGAAAAATAATTGACTCATTCAATGATATGATATTGTAATAAAAAGGTATTGCCCTCATATTACCATTCTGTTTGCTTGCAGTGTACATTGTTAAGAATAACATGACACCAGGTACACATCCCTATGTTTTATTTTATACATGTACACTTGGTACAATACCACTCTGGTTGATGAAATATGCATAAAACTCTCACTATAAAAAATTTAGATTGTCACATTTTCTTTTCTTCCAACTTGCCTAAAATACCCAAATATACCTTTCTCATGCAAGCAAACCAGCTTTTTCTAACTACATCCCCTATGCCAGTCCACATTTCCTTTAAATGTCTGAATCCAAAAAATCAACAATATGTCAGGCTTTACCGATCCAATGATAGGATAGCTCTTAGGTGAAGGAAAACAGGTATGTTTTCATAAAACATACCTGTCACCTAAGAGCGTCGGGTAAATATGTACATATGAAAATCGAAAAACATATTGGTACATGGCGGGATTCAAACTCGAGACCTGCAGTTACATCGTGATGTAACCTGCACATATCGCTGAATAAATTCAAAGATATGTGTATTCACGCAAAATACGCAGTAGTCGTGGAGTTGCTGAAAATGGAGCCCATCATAGGTCGAAACCTTTAACCTTTTAACATACCTGTTTTCTCTGAATTAGTCCTTATAGTTTAATCTACACACAAGAGTCACATAATCTGTACTTGAGTCCTGTATTGTCGAACTAAATCCATTATCTAGTTATAATTAATGAGACAAAAAATCCTTAAGGAATGTAATGCATTTATAAGATACTGTGCAACCCAATTAAAGAATTTTTAATTAGTTTTTTGTGCACTGTTTCTGTAATACATAGTTACTCTTTTTGATGTTAAGCTATTAGTTTTTGTTCCAGGTGCTGGGCATAAGTCAGCTAGGCTAGAAACTTCACAATGTTGAGAGGTGGGCGTGGCGGCCGTCACAGTCCGGAGCTGTATCCCCACACACTAAAGTGCTCCAACGCGAGCGACACCAGCTCAGCCTACAGCGGTAGCGACACCATGACTTCGGTACACAGTTCTTTAGACATGGACATGGAGGTAGACTTATCAGGTCTTCTTGAATCCATAGTGGATTCAGATGAGGAAGAAGATTTGGAAGAGAGTATGGACAGTCTAACAGTACGAGATGCTGTAAGGGATTGTCTTGAAAAAGATCCAAGTGACAGGACAGATGATGACATTGAAATTCTGTTAGAATTCACGCAACACTTGAAAGCTTTCACTAATATGACGCTTACAGTTCGTAAAGCACTTTGTGCAGTTATGGTTTTTGCAGTGGTAGAAAAAGCTGGAACGGTTGTAATGAATGATGGAGAAGAACATGATTCTTGGTCAGTACTCATCAATGGTCATGTAGGGATAGAACATCAGAATGGGGAAATTGAGTATCTTAATGTCGGAGACAGCTTTGGAATGGCGGAAGCTACACTTGAAAAATTATATCACAGAGGTGTTATGACGACGAGATGTGACGACTGTCAATTTGTTTGCATCACACAAACTGATTACTATCGTATTTTGCATCAAGGTGAAGAGAATATACGAAGGCATGAAAATGAAAGTGGAGTCGTAGTATTAGTTACAGAATATAGAGGTGTTGCTGGCGACTCGGCACGTCAACAAGGACACGTAGTAATTAGAGGGACGCCTGAACAATTGATGCTTCAGCTGATTGAAGATAGCTCACGAGATTCAACGTATGTTGAAGATTTTCTTCTCACACATCGAACATTTATCGAAAGTCCCCTAGTGGTTGCTAAACAATTGCTTGCCTGGTTCTCGGAACCTTCCGATCGTGATAAAGTTACTAGAGTTGTATTACTGTGGGTAAATAATCATTTCACGGATTTTGAAACTGATCCAAATATGATGGAATTTCTCGAAAATTTCGAAACAGCATTGGAACGAGAAAAAATGGAAAGTCAATTAAGATTACTTAAAATTGCCTGTTCCACGAAAGCGCGAACTCGAAGCGTCACTCTGTCGAGATCTTCAAGAGATGAACCTTTGAATTTCACAGTACTTGGTGGTTATGAACGAGGATATGGTATTTTTATATTGAAAGTTGAAAAACACTCAAAGGCTGAAGATGTAGGTTTAAAGAGAGGAGATCAAGTTCTTGAAGTAAATGGTCAGTCATTCCAACACGTGAGCCATGCTAAAGCTATGGAAATAATTACGGGTTCCACACACTTAAGCATCACAGTTAAGAGTAACTTATTAGCTTTTAAGCAAATGCTACTTATGCCCGAGAATTCGCCCCGACAAAGAGGTTGTGCGGTTCGCTGGCAAACTGACCCTAGAGCTCGATTGTCAACAGCTGAGTTGCTGAGCGATGACCCGATTACACTCAATTCCGTTTTTCAATCGCCCACTAAGAAACCTCAACCGATGAGCGTTAAAAAAGAACCGCAAAAAGGTTTTATGACGCTCGGCCCAAAAAGGCGACTCCAAAAAGCTCTAATGAAAATGAATATTTTGCCTAAAAATACTATAACTGACGGAATTCACACAGATGACAGTATCCTGTCCAATTCTGAATCATTAAATAAAGCTAACTCGAGCACGTCTTTCTATAGTTCGCACAGCAACCCAGATTTAATATCAATATGTTATGATGAGTATCAGTCGTCGGATTATCCCGAGCACGTACTCAAAGTTTATAAAGCCGATCAAACATGCAAGTATCTCTTGGTCCATAAAGAAACGACAGCTAGAGAAGTAGTAATGTTGACACTGCAAGAGTTTGGTATAACGGATCCCAGTTCTAACTTTTCCTTGTGTGAGGTGTCAGTGGCACAAGGTGGTATCATTAAACAACACCGTCTTCCAGACCAGTTGCAGAACCTCGCCGAAAGAATCGGGCTTAGTTCTAGATATTATTTAAAAACTAATGGCTTAAGTGAAACTCTAGTACCTGATGAAATGGCCCCTGAACTTCTGCGAGAGAGTGTGGTTCATTTCTTGCAGTTGAATGCAGTCGAAGTTGCTGTTCAATTAACTCTACAAGATTTCTGTATATTTAGACAAATTGAAAGTACTGAGTATGTCGACGATTTGTTTGAGTTAAAAAGCAGATATGGAACACCTATGCTATCACAATTTGCCGGTCTCGTTAACAAGGAAATGTTCTGGGTCGTTACGGAAGTTGTCAATGAACAAAATCTCGTAAGACGGTCAAAAATTGTAAAACAATTCATTAAGGTGGCTCGTCATTGTAAAGAATGCAAAAACTTTAATTCCATGTTTGCTATAATTTCGGGATTGGGACATGGAGCGGTGTCGAGGTTAAGATTGACATGGGAAAAATTGCCTACGAAATACATTAAGCTATTTTCTGATTTACAAATGCTTATGGATCCTTCAAGGAATATGTCCAAATACAGACAACTAGTTACTACAGAACAAGGACGTTCGCCAGTCATTCCATTTTACCCGGTCGTTAGAAAAGATCTCACATTCATTCACCTCGGCAACGATACTAAAGTCGAAGGTATGGTCAATTTTGAAAAACTGCGAATGATCGCGAAGGAGGTGAGAACTCTCACGAATATGTGTAGCTCGCCATATGATCTTTTATCGTTATTGGAGCAAGGAAAACAACCGCCCTCTAACGCTATGGTCGCCCTAAATCAGTTGACCACGGGCGTGCAACAGGGTCAGGTTACAGTTAAAAGAAGGAAAAAATCCTCAAATGTTCCAAATCCCAAAAAAATGTTCGAAGAAGCCCAAATGGTGAGGCGCGTAAAGGCATACTTGAATCGTATGCACGTGGAAACTGATGAAGAGCGCCTGCACGCGCTGTCTTTAGAGTGCGAGGGCTCCGGGCCGGCCCCCGCAATGCCCCGCCGCCGTCATCCGTCGCCTTCATTGTCGACAACTAGCAGCGCATCGTCAGCGAGCGAGGGTAAGAAAAGTTTTGCGGGTAACAAGTTCGGTGCTGCGTCTCCGCAGGCGGTTCGTAAGTTGCTCGCTCTCTCCGAGCCGGCTAAGACCAGACCACACCAGCCGAGACCGCCCCCGCCCGGGCCCTCGCCATGCTCGCATCGGAGAGACGGTACGGTCCCGGGTATTTGCTGCGCCCGCGCGGCCCACGAAAGGTCGCACTCGGACACGCCCACGCCGCTCCCTGTAGATTTGTCGGCGGAAAGCAGCAGCGTGACGTCACTGGTGAACCTGCCGCTTCGTAAGACGGGCTCCGCTACGTCGAGCGACAGCGGGCACGGGTCGTGCACGACGGCGAGCTGCGTGCGGCCCGTGCCGCCGCCGCGCATGCCGCAGGCGCCGTACACGCTGGCCGCGCAGGTGGCGCGCCTCGAGCGCCTGAGCCGCGCGCACTCGCACGAAGGTGTCACCCGCCCCTACGACTACTACCACGACGCCCCGGACGACGAGGACGACGACCAACAAGTATCGGCGGTTTAAACTTTTTAATACTCTAATTAAAATCTATTTATATAGTTCAGTTTTATAATCTCACTTGACTAATAGAGAAGCACGTGTTATGTAATTTTTTTCGTATAGATATCATTAAAATCGATTCATGTATGTACTCGTTACAATTAAAGTATGAAGACTGTATAATTTATTGTAAGAACTTGTCCTAGTGTTACATAGTGTAAAATTGAGTTAAGCCATGCCTCTATTATAATTAAATAATTATAATGTAATGTGACCCCACCATGTTCCAGTTAATCTAGAGATGTTTGATGTATACCAATAGTAGGTGATGAATATGCACCGTTGGTATTTCTAGTGTCTACATTCCGTTGTTTGTATATTTTTTATTTCATTATTTATAATACGCAACTTAGACCAAATAATAATTAATGTACCTTTTAATATTTACGATTCGATTTGATTTTAATAAATGTATGTTGTAGTGATGTTTCGGTAGCTTTGCGGACCAACGCGGAGTTTGATGTTATTGTCTTATGGTAGCAGTTTGAAATCTGTTTATATCATGGTTTTAATTATTGTAATTGTAAATAATAAAACTATATTAATTATGTATTTCAAATAACATTTCTTCTTCAATACATAAATATAGTTTTCTTGTATTGTTACGTATTTTCCCAAAGATTCCTATTCGCGAACTTCTAATCTAGAACGTCGTTGTTCCGGGGTAAGCACGTGATATTTAGTCCTGCCAGTCTTGAGGGGTCAGTCTTTCGAATTTCCGGAAAAATCGACCCCATTATATGTCTAACTGCATCTACAACGTATTCGTCGTATTAGTGAACGGTTAGTTATGACGACCAACTGTAGGACTATATCACTGGGCAAAAATTGTATTGAATGACACATAAAAACACTAGCCAGCTAAAACAATAGGGCACCGACTTACAGGGAGGGACAAGAGCGTAATTATTTTATACGTTATATTAGGAGTGAAGAGTATAAAGAAATGCAATACTAGTTTTATATTTTTTCTTCACTTTACAGCCGACAATGTCGACTTATTTTTTATGGTTTTAGAATAGTCTAATCGAACCTGAACACGATGCAAATTAAACACAATTATATGAATATTTTGATTTAATTAACAGTTTACACATATCTTAACATTACAAAATTCTAAAAACATTTAGACCTTTATCTAAATTGTTCTAAATAATCATGTTCCAAAGGATGTAACTTGGATGCTGGTATAACAAGACTGTGCAATGGCTGCCCAAGATCTAAATCCAACATTTTCTCTAAACTCATCACCGCGATGCGTTGATCCGGGGCGCCGACTCGTGATAAACCTACAGCTAAACTATCCTTTGTTAAACCTGAAAAAATGGAAATCGAAACAAATTAAAAGGTCATCCAAGACATTTTTTTACTATACCAACTAATATTTTTTTGCATATGTTTAGCGCAGTTCTTTGTAAAATGATAGGGCTTTTTATAGACTTTAGGTACCAAAGGGAAAAGAGAAAATGAGAGTGGAAGCTTGCAGCATTGCCATTTCTACATTTAACACCATTGATCTATGACAATATATGAATTATGCAGACTAATTCTGTTCCTGTTAATCTTGAATGTTTTGTTTGTTATGCTTCAGCTTCATTATACCGAATTCGCGATAAAAACGGAGATTTTGCTTCGGCGTATGTTCATTTTTATCGCGAACTCAGTCTAATGACGCTTAGGCATTAGTGACATTATTTCCAGTTCATAAAAGTTAAATCATATCCTTGATACCTCTGTCTGGTTTATTATCAATTATTTGCACAAGTTGTATTGCAGCATCTTTGACAGTCATAAATTTCGGATCCATGTACTGTCGAACTTTTTTCGTTAGTGATTCTTCAGTTGGCTCCTTTACTTTAATGTCTAGAAATGTAATTATTTCGATAATAATTGATTATGTCTTCAAGCTTTACTTTCTGTTATATTTGGAGCCCTACTAATATGAATGAAAAGGTTTGTAGGAATATTTGATAGAATATATTCAATATGGATCAACTGATCACAATGAAATTTGGTATAAGAAGAAGGAAGAAGACAGACTACTTAATATTCTGTTTATAATTCCTTGCAAATGGAGTTGCGGTAGACAGCTGGTCTCAATAAACAGGTAATACACTAATTATAAAGGTGTGAATAGGCTACTGCTTTGATAGTGTAATGCTACCTTTTGATCCCACTGCTAACTTCAGGTGTGGTTGTCACAAATCACAATTTAGCCTATTTGTATTAAAAATTTTTATTCATTCAAATGTTAATTATTGTTAAAACTGAAATACCTAATAGACATAATGTGTGTAAATTTCTTGAGTAGTTTTCTAATATTTTTTCAAAGAAACTATCTGGTTTCCAGCTATCGGTCCAGAATGGTATTGATATTGTTTCTCCAAAACTGTACAGTTGTAAGCCGCAGCAACTCACTGCATTCATTATTGAAGCATTATGTACAATCTGAAATAAATTTTATTATTTTAATTGTACATAATATTTATATAACACATCTTTATAATGAAATAGCATAAATTAATTATTATAAGTTTAGACAACCAAAGTAACAAAAAAAATATTTTTTATATCCATCTCTTAACCTTATGGCTTCATTAGACCGAGTTCGTGATAAAAACGGAGGTTTGGCTTTGGCTTAAGGCTGTGTTTTGCGTGACATTGGTCTAATGAAGACATAGGGTAAGCAGTAGTTGACACAGGGCTTAATTCTGACTGTAGAAGAACCCTTGATTGATGTACAACGGAAAAGTTATAATAGATACCTGTGATTCAACACCAAATTCCTTAGCTCGGAGAAGCATATCAGTGTGTGTTGTAGCTCCTAGTGGATCTCCGACAACTAACAGTGCTATGTCTTTTTGTTTTGCCTCTTTCAATGTATCATCTATAAAACTCTCGCACAGTTCTCGGTCAGCTAATATCAAAGGTCTTCCATAATATTCTTCCTAAATAAATTTCAGCATATAAATGTAAAATTAAAAGAGTCTTTGAAAGACGTTGTTGATAAAATTATACTATTACACTTAAAACTTGATGTATATAGTAAACTTTACTAAAAGACTTTTAAATGTATTTTATTATCTTACCAAAGCTTCTTTGCCAACAGTAAGTATTGATGTATAACCTTCAAGTAAAACTTTATCGCACTTTTTGATTATTTCTAAACCTCTTACAGTTATATCTTTAGCATCCCCTAAACCTAATCCTATTAAATAAAACATTTTGAGCTAATTGATAATAACGTCAATAATATATTTACTATTACTTCATTTATAACTTTAAATTAAAAACCCATGCATGTTTTGTATGTTTACAAAAGTTTGATTGACAATTTGACATTAGAATAGACAGGACAGCAGAGCATACTAAAATTGTGTAAGCAAAAACAAATATTTCTAAACATTGATTCGAATCTTATTTTGGGTTTGGGATCGAAAATACAAAGAAAATTATTAAATAATGAACATTCAGGTTAATTTAGTGCAAATTCGTAATCAATTTAAACACTTTTGTTTTTTTTTCACATGTTTCTTAACAATGTAACCTGGCAATTTTACAAACAAAAATGTCAAAGTCATTAATTGACTTTTTTTTACATTTTATTAATTACAAAATAATAATTTATACATTAGTAGATAGGGTTAATTATAGTAGATTTTTAGATAACTTATTAAATATATATTGAAATGATATCACGAAAAGGTCAGAAAGCAATAAACGAAGGGGTAGTAGGGAAATATGTAAAGAAAGATACACCACCCGATCTACCAAGTAAGTGTAAAAAAAAGTGTCATGTTTTATTGTTTACGAATCAAGGAAAAACTTGTTTACTTTTACAAATTAAATCAAGCCATAGCGCACGATATTCGTTGAAAGAATTGTATAGATTGTAACATATTACAGTAATAAACGTCTGGACAACGGGAAATAATAGGAGGCCTAGAAGCCAACCCTTTGCGGCCAGCGATGGAGCGTCTCAAGCGATAGAAAACAAGTTTGGTAAAGCTCAAACTATGAGTGGTCATGCTGGAAAGTACACGCCAAGTGAATCAGTACCAAACTTGGCACATAGGTACAAATACATTGATTTTTAATCCTCTAAACTTTATGTAGCATATAGATATATCATAATAAAAGTTGAATTATTGTAGGTTTGCAAGTTTATCAACCAGTGATGCAGCAAGTTCATCAAGTAATTATAATTCCCAGTTTCATTTGGACTTAAACATGGTATTAACAATTTATTAATACTTTTGTAAGGAAGTTATATTACAGAGTGTATTGTATTGTTGCTAATATTTTAGGCATCTCATTCAACACTAAATGAAGTAGATGAGTCATTCAGCCGGCAGCCCAGCTACCGGTACTACAGGCAACAACCTGAAGATCCTATTTATCAAAATCAACAACAGGTATTATAACAACATAATATTATTGTGCTGGTGGTAAAGGAAATAAGGTTAATAAATCAGCCTACAGTCTTATTAGCTTTTTTCTTAAATACTAGCTTATGCTCGCGTCTTTGCCCATGTGAAATTAAAAAAATTATATCCCATGTCACTCGTGTAACTTTTTAACTGTGAACGAATTTTTGAATTTGGTTCTGTACTTTTTGAGTTATTTCAATACATGCAATAATGTAATTTTTTCCTTTTTATAATATTAGTATAGATAATATAATAACTCAATGTTATTTTATAGTATAAATAAAACTGGATTATAATTAAGGTCTCGAGTTTGTATCCCGCCATGTAGCAATGTGTTTTTTGATTTTCGATCTTCATATGTACATATTTACTCAACGTTCTTATGTAAAGGAAAACGTTGAAGAAATTCAAAGATATTGTATTCACGCAAAAACGCGCTAGTCGTGGAGTTGCGGAAAATGGAGCCCATCATGAATCAAACAGTTAACCTTTTTTTTTTAATTTTGTGATAGGTGCAACAACAGAAACAACAGCAGTACAGCTCCCGTGAGTCCAGCATGCCGAGGATCTCTTCCAACCTGAGCATAACACCGAGACTTCATCCACCGTCTCCCCATTCCATACATTTACATACTTGTACTGATTGTAAGTTTTATATAATATTTAATTTTAAATCAGGACATATTTTATGTCACTTTACTTTCGACACTTATAAAAAATTGTCCTAATTTAGGAAAAAAGACGCAAATATAGTCAAACCTGAACAAGCAAGATTCCAAGGCATCGTAATATTTGTTTTGTTTATAGAGGTTTCTCTCTACTCAGTCTCTCCCTTATGAAAATCATCCCTCACAACCATGCCGTGACTCGCTTGTAGAGTTTTCTCACTAATCCATTTCTCGCTGATCCAGGTTCGACTGTACATCAGTCCAATTTTATTTATTTTCTAAATAAGCATATCAAAATGTGGCAATTTAATAAATACAATTATGTATTCTTATGTTTAAAAAATGGACTGAGACATATTTGCTTTTAAAGGCCTTAATTATTATTATTTTTTCCCAAATAGTAAATAATGATTTTGTTTACAGCATATACAATGGTGAGTCAATCATCACCAATATATTCAAACTATGTGAATGCGTCCGCACTTCCTTATCATAACAAAGGTCCCGGCAGCAGCATTATCTCTAGTAATCAAGGTAATTAAACTATATTTTACTAATAGTTTACACATTCACATTACACATTATACACATATTACATACAAGAAGCATTTCCGAGATGTATATGTAATGGAAAAAGTTAACATTTTGCTTAGTTAAAACCAGAATGCAGTAATACTGCCTGAAAGGTTTCATTACAATAATTAATTTAAGCACGTCAAACCTTTTTTTTTTTTTTTACAAGGTGGAATCTATTTTAGATCCTAGTGCCCACGGGGGGAGCACATATCGGTATGTGGGACTCACCCTCCTAGTGAGGGCATACCGCACTAAACCACCTTGTTCCCTCTTGGCCATTATCGTGGGCGAAGCGGGCACCAGGTAACTTCCGCGACGCCCACCGGCCGCCTCAGGAAGAGGCCCTCGAACGCCCTTAAATAAGGGCGCTGCGCCTAAAGGCGCTCCTCGGAAGACGGCACCGTGCAATGCCGGTTCGGTCCCCCGCCCTTACCCGCTGGTGCCGCCGTGGTTTATAGAGACCACACCTCGTGACCCCGTCTTAATCAAGACGAGGGCCCGCGGTCCCGGGATTTATCCCGGGATTACGCGAGGGACGTAGGATCACACGCATCATGTATACTCTGAAAACAGAGTGTAACTGATGCGTGCTCCCTGAGCGTCCAACCCTCGGCCGTCTGGGAGTGCAGGTGGGTGGGGCAAAACCCCACCCATTGGCACACAGACAGCCCACCTCATCGCAACGACGGTGCGACCCCGCAGAGCCGCGGAGGACAGGGAGAGTGGCGCACCGTAATACCAACACCCCTCTTCCTCCGCGGCTCTCCCTCTCCGTCGGCGGGCACGAAACCACCACCGACCAGGGTCCACACACCGGGTGTGTGTCCCCTCCTCTACCAGGCCTCCACAGGGTGAAGGCCTGCCCGCGAGAGCCGGCCGCCACCCGGCCAACCGGCCCTCCCTCCCTGGTTCCTCTTAGCTTCACCGTGTGCCCCTCACGGTTACTAGAGCCCCACCGCCACGACAAGGCGGGAACCGTTGGTGGGGGAGCACGTCAAACTTACGGGAACACGGTTAAAGTGCCTATTGCCACTTTAACCTACTCCAATGCCTAATTTTTTTTGTTTTTTGCCTAAGTTTGGGGTTTGGACTGTCGATCTAGCAGTCGTGGGTTCGAATCCCGGCATTTGACTATTGTCGTGACCCCAAGTACTTTTTTTTTTACCGAGGGGAAATGCATTTACGCACCCCTACGCTTGGCTATAACCAGTTTCTATCACAAGCTTAGTTAAAATGGTTAGAGGTAATATAGAAAATTGACAAAAAAAAAAATCTAATATTTAAAAGAAGAGTAGGATAGAAATGGGAAGATAATGGGATTACTTTAAACATGTTGTAAATAATCACCATATTGAAGAATACTGGTTGTTATGGAAAAAGGCTTGCTTATACTCCCCTTGAGATCTTCAATGTTACACAATATATTAGGTTCTGAGGAATGTGAGTTGCCATTGCCTCCGGGTTGGTCCGCGGACCGCACGCTGCGCGGCCGCCGCTACTACATGGACCACAACACGCAGACAACACACTGGACTCACCCGCTGGAGAGTGTGCCGCAGCCCTGGCAAAGGGTATCTACACCTCATCATGGAGTATATTATTTCAAGTATGGTTTATTTCAAACAGATTAAGGATGACTCACTATACACCGTACCCCGTCCGGTCCGCCGTTAGTGTCGATATAAAATATATCTTGTCAGTGCTCCGTCTGTCAATACTGACGGCTATGGGGACAGACATTGCTCGGTGCGGGCCCGCCGGGACACGGTGGAGCGTGAGTCATCCTTTAAATGACAACAGTTTTTGCCATCGCCAAGCAAATTGGTGGCAGTGACCATGTTAAATAGTTGAATACATTTTTACTAGTTAATAATACTTAACATATTGTATTTGTAGTTTTTTGTTACAGTGAAATAACTCATCAAACGACGTACGCGCATCCTTGCCTCGTGGGCGGCTGTTACTTAGTGAGTCCGCTTGTTCCGACGCTTGTGCCCCCGTACCTACTGGAAGAGATACCTCATTGGCTCATTGTTTATTCTAAAGGTAAAATTGTAAATCAAAGTATGTGTTCAAATAACTTCGTATAATGTTAGTCATGGTTGTCTTTTATGTTGAAAATACAGTCAAACCTGGATAAGCGACAAACCTCATTCGAAGGCGAGCTACCTCCATAAGCGATAAAATCGGATTAGATAGAAACCTCTTTGCGCGAGGCAAATATCGCGGTCCTTTGAATTGTCGCTTATACAGGTTCGACTGTATTATTGTTACGACGGTGGCTGTCAGCGGTCAGATTGACATACGCCAGAGTGTGTCGTCGGAATGATTTGGGGTGCCAGTATCGACACTGCAGAGGTTCAAAGAAGTATTTAAAAAAATTTTTGTATTTGAATTAAAATAAGGAACACAAATAATAAGGAACGGAATTTCGGCATATATAAAGGGGACGAAATGCAAACGAAATCAGTCCGGGATGGCGACGGCGGAGAATCAAGAAATGGAAGAATAGTGCAGTGTTTGCACCATACTAAGGTCTTTCGCTCTATCCCACACCCCCAGCTCGTAACATTATGATAAAAAATATTATTATGAAAATATGTGGTTGATAAATTTTAGTACAATGAGTATTTAAATATATTTGTGATTTGATATAATATATTGTTTAGCGGATCAAGAGTTAGACCACAAGTTGCGTTGGAACATGTTCCGCCTGAGCGAGCTGGACTGCTACTCGGACATGCTGACGCGCCTCTACAAGCAGGAGCTGCAGCTCATCGTCATGAAGTATGAGAGATACAGGTTTGTTTTAATAAAAATTTGTTTTAGCTTAACATAAAAATGTAAACTTTACAATAGGGAAAGTGAACCTTTAAATATCAATGTTCGATTTTTCTTTAATAGTTTAACTAGCTCATTGACCCCCCCTCCCCCCTTCTATTTTGTCATCAAAAGTAATCAAAGCCCTAAAGGGGGCTTTCCCTTGCTTACATAAACATTTGAATGCATTTTTCTTTTCTACATAGGTATTGTGTGTTTTATCATTTCAAAAGCAACATATGTTATCATCACCCAAACCCCTTAACTCCATGAACCCCAACCCATATTTGTATATTTGACATCAAAAATAAGCAAATCACTGCCCATTATTCTTTATAGTATGTGAAGTGAACTGTGAATATGAGAGGTAGTTTAACATTTTAATAAGATAATACAGTCGACTCTAGTTAAGCAAGAGTCCAAGATACAGAGGTTTCTCTCTAATCCGAGTTTCTCGATTATAGTTAGCTCATTGGGACCATAGACTATCGCTTGCTTTTAGAGGTTTCTTACTTATCGAGGTTTGACTGCACCCCAGGTCCCTGAGCCAAAACATGTCTAGGGAACTCATAGAGGGGCTCATAGTGCAGCCCAAAAAAATTAATAGATGGTTAAAATTAAAAAAAAAAATGTATTCCAGATCAGCATTACTGCAAGAGTTAGAGCGGCGGCGGCGCGCCATCACATACCACACACATCCTAACTATTGACTGTAAATTGTTGCCTTCTTCAGCTGTGATTCTAATCATAAGTGATGTGTATTGTGATTTTACTTATATATAAGTGCCTTAAATGTTTTTAAAATATTGTATTTATTATAATTAGCAATTGATGGAATTTTAAATGGTAATATTGGTATTTTTTATATTGTCCAATTTTATTATTTAAGTTAAATCTCAGCATTAGAGCTTAATCTGTTGTTTTGTTTGTAAACAACACTTAATTCAGAAATTTAAAGGACCTAAGGTCAAGTTTTCAATATTTTATCATGTACATTTTGATATTTAATTTAATTTAATATCTTGATAAAAGCATAGTGTCAGTATAGATGTGTGGTCATCAGTATATTTTAATTTGGAAAATTATGATACTTTTATTTATAGAACTTTAAATAATTTAATGGTGCGAACTTCTAATACTTAAATATATATTTACAATGCAAATGTGACTTTTGTTCTTTCATTTATTCTATTAATTCCTCACTATCTTCTATGGGTTTCTTTTGTTTCACTTCTCCGTCCACTATGTCATACTCATCTACTTTCTTGAAACCAGATATCCTGTATACTGTTGCATTCTTGATACCTAAAGTGTTTGCCCATGCCCTTGCTGTAAAAAAACAAAAACAGCTAATATAAAAAAAAAACAATATTCGAACTATTGAAATCACATTGTTTTAAAAGTATAAAAGTAGATTTATGAGTTAAATGAGACTATAAAAATGTATAAATTGCACAAGCCTTATTCCTCGGAAGATTTGTTTTTATGATAAAATTAGTTCTAGCCGTACCTGGTGGCATGGACTGCTCCTCGTCTGTTTTTAGACCATAATAATGTGCCCAATCTGCTTTACCTTGGTAAATGGCATAAATAAGTAAACCGAATGCATTCCACGCAACAAATCCGTAAGCTAAACTGAGGCGACGTTTCCATAAAAGGGCCTGATCTTCTGGAATCGGCTTTGTTGTTCGTCGTACAAATTTATGAAACCATTTGTGTATCATTTTTATTTTAAATATTAATTATATAAGTTTGTAACCTAAACTGATTTCAAATATAAGAAACATTGAAAAGTCAAAACACCGCAACAATATACAGCTGTCACCTGTCATCAATAATGTCAGAAAAATTGTTGCCATTGTATTTGTAAAAAATGACAAACGGATTTAAAAAGTCGGTTAAAAAGAGAAATATTTTATGGTGTTCTCCAAAAGTGTATTTTTATTCTAATAAATTATGGATAAGCGTGCTTGCGATTGAATTAGTTTAAGAAAGCTAATTTCAGTTTAAAGAAAAACTTTTTTTTCCTCGTCCTCTAATTAAAATAAAGATTAATACTTCTTGAATTCCTTCTATTCTAAAGAAGAAAATCTTAAAATGACACTTTTAATTGTTGAATGAAAAACGCTGACTTGTGAAAGAATTTTATAGATATAAACTTTCAACTGAGTGCACTGCTAAAATTACTTGTTTAATTAATTTTTAAGAACCTCGGGGAGAGCTAGCACATAAAAAGACATGGTGGAAATAGGTCATATTTTACGTAAACCAATCCACTATATAGTGTAAGTTCTTGATAACTTTTTTTTTTCATTTTAGCCTTTATGTTAGTCTGCAGCCACACTCCATAAAACTTCTTATGAGGCTTTTATAAAGGTGCAAAATTCCTAAGCGGTAGGTCCGTTTTGTCCTAGGTGCCAAGCTTCAAAGACAAAAGTCAAGTCTAAAGAAAACGCAAAATATGGGTTCGCCGCGGAGATGCGAAAACCATCCCCCTTATTATGGTGATATGTTCCTACTGCAAACAAAATCTTCCAGGAGTCAAATGTCACTAAAACAGTAGTTTTTTATAGTACCTACTCCCTCGAAAGCATCGACTTAAAACGGTCTATTTAACTATTTTTTTTTAATTTGTAAGTAGAGTGGCAGATCAACATAAAGCGGGTCTTGTTTGAGCAACAATCAGTCTCCGCCTTTGGCGGTTCTGCACCATCTCCACCAGAGTTGGAGCTTCTACTACTCCTTATTTATTTTTTAGATGTTTTTAGATACTTCTATAAAATATTTAATGTAATTCTTGAGTTGCAAAAACTTTAAGTTAAGGGCCATAACCTTAGTTAAAGCCAACGTATCGCAGTAACTATATAGAGCTACATATAGTTTCCGTGACCGGAGTGAATAAGCAAGGTCGAAGGTCATTTGCGACTCGTGTTCATACCATGGCCGTGAAGACAGGCCGTGCCAGAGATAGCCTGGCACTGCTGCTTTTACACACTACGTCTACTTTAATACTTTTTTAATTATATTTAAAATAAACGGTTGATTATACATAAATAATAAAGAAGCCAGAGTTAATACATAACCCATCTATATCATACCTAAAGTGACCATTTTTTTTTGGACTCAAAACGGACAACTATAATTTTCAGTCCCGGATTGAAGAGGGGAGGAGGGGGACAATACGTGATCAAAATTTACGTATCACATATTTTGCCCATCTCTAGAACAAATGTCGTGAACAGTGCGAAAGAAAAAAGTAGTCAAGAAAGCGCGAGCGATAACGTTTTCGCCACTCGTACTCCTGGCTATTGGCGTCTCGTCTCTCGCTCTTGCACACCTCACGCCAGGCCCGGCCGACTCGACTATCCAAATTTGCTCGCGGTTTCCGAAAACGGGCCAATTTATCGTCCACGAGAATGTTCCGGGGACACATGATTATAAAACGAAGTAGTCACGTTTAAAACGGGATGTCTGGTCACGTCTATCATACCGCGTTGTCTATATAGTAAAAATAAACTAAGCGCGCATCTCTGTAGGCAGAGCAAAACTACTGAATCTTTTCTGGTATAAAAAGAATACTTGTATGTACGTTCACCACTATTTTTCATTGGATTTCGTGTGGCGAATCGCAGCATGTAAAACCTTTGCTAAGGTCGACGCGGCATTGCTTTTGTTACGTTGCTACAACGCGAATCTATTCAGGGGCTCTTCTGAGCTATCTAGACGTTTGGGAGAAACAAATGGGAAAATCTAACAAAAAGTAATGCTAATAATAAATATCCTACAGTAGCTAACGGAATAAGTTAAATTATATTGGTGTATTGCTAAAACATTTTTCTATAATTTACATAAAATGCTTTGCCATTAGCAATATGCAGTCGGCAAATGTTACTTAATTTTAAAAGGATATATCACGGAATATTTTTTTACAGATTTAAAGCGGAGCGTATCAACGCAATAAGAAAACAGTTTAGTTCTCTTGTCGAAGAAGATAAAAAGCGTAAAAGTAGAAATGAGTACATTCTAGAAAGTCTCGACAAAATACGTACCAGCTCTGCTATCGTACAAGTGCGTAATGCGCCACAGGTGGGTAATGTTCTTTTTTATATCTGAAGGGGGCAAACGAGCAATCGGCCAACTGAAATTGCCGAAATAGCGCAGTGACCGATGTCCATAGACATCCGCAATTGCCTACCCTCAATCGAAGAAGTAGGGACTTGTATTAACAGAATATTTCCCCTTACTACGTCCACCGATAGATCCACTTCAATCTTTTCCTTATAATAACGGGAAAGGAAAGGGAACTAAAAATTGCGCCTCCGACACACACTCACCAGACGAAACGCGGAATTGCTTCCACTTTGTATCGCTTTTTTATTCTGTATACGATCTGATGATTACTACTCGATATGTGTACTTCAATAACATTATTATACGCTCTTCAAAGCCTTTTCTTATTACTCTATTGTTAACAGCCTTGTTACCGGTTTATATTGAAACTTTAATATTAACAACATTAAATATTTTTCAGGATTTCTTTGCTACAGTAAACCAAAATCGATTTCCTTATCATCCTAAAGACTACACAGAAAATAATCCTATGTCAGGAAAATCACGATTATGTTTAAAAAATGTCGACAATACTAACGCGGTTACAACAATCAGTGAAGAGGAGATGCTGAGAGAAATTTGTCAAAAATATATTCTTATTCCAAGGCACTCGAGTCTATTGGAATACGATGACAATTATCTCTTAAAATATAAATTGGATGATAGTAGTGATTGGAGAATGAAATACCGTATCTTAGAACAATTAAAGCAAAAGGAGAAAGAAGACGAACAAAAGCCTAATGCGGGCCTTTGTAAGGAGTTTACAACAATAAATGTTAAAGACGGAGAAGTGAACCACAAGAAAATTGAAGAGCCAAACCTTCAAACTCAACTTGTTTTATCGGAATTTAACAAAAACTCATCCGAAAAAAATGAAGATAATTTAGGGACGACCGGTAGTCCTGGTGAAGTAAATGATAATGTTGAAATCAATATACCTACAAAAAAGCCTGACATCGCAACAATTATTACTAATAATTCAGAATTGAACGAACCTGCAGATTTAATCGAACCCACTTCAGAGAGTGAAACTGAAAATCTTACACGAAATACAGATATTATAACACAAGTCATACCTCCTGTAACAACACCGACCAGCGACAATGTTAATGATTCTGACAAAGTTGTAAATGAACATCATGCTGTAGTCAGTGATGAATTAACACAGAAGGAAAAAATACAAACGAGATATGAGATGGAAATAAAACCGAAGGAAGAAGTTATTCAGGAAAAAGTTCAATATTCAAATATCGACGCAAAAAGTCAAATTCTCACGGAAACATCAAATATTGATGACACACATCGCAAGAAAAATATTTTAAATTATTTGCATTCGGAAGATAAATTGAGTGTAAATGAACCTTTGGCGGTTGAGAATATCAACATGACTGTAGAAAATACAGACTACGAAGAAGCTAAGATTGAGGAAAATCCACTCGAATCACAAGAAGTGACAATCGTTTATCCTGTTAATGAAGAGTTGGACGAAACTGGTGTCCAAGAACAAATTGACGAATTTGAGGCTGAGCAGACTGAGATGTTATATTCAGATCCGAACGTTATGAATTACGCATACGACCAAGCAGGCACCGATGGTGATTACGCTTATTACGAAGGTACTGAAGGACAGGAAGGACAAATTTATGTCTCATTAGGAACTGAGCACGACGAGACCATTGATCAGTATGATCATAATTACGAGTCTCAATATGGTGAGAGCGATCTCCAAGAACAATTAGTGGAAGACCAGTACGACGTGTTCGATGTCGAGGAGCGTGCCCCTGAGCCAGAATTGTACGAGCAAATACAATTCGGGGAACCTGATTATAATGTTGTTGAGGAAGTTGAAAGTGAACTGGACGCTGAGCAGAATTTAAATTTTACGCCTGCTAGCCAAGAGGAGAATAAAACCAACATTATTGACGAAGCCATATTACCTGAGGGCGACTCAAATGTTGAAAATTCGAAGCCGACGCCGGTTACCTAAACAAGGCGTATATAATTTTTTTGTTTACTGGTCTTTTTATGGCATGTTTGCCTATTAATTGTCTTTTGTTTATTTAACTTATACTTATTTGAACGTTTTAATTATTAAATGCTGTATCGATTATAGAAGTTGTTGTTTCAAAAGTTATTATCTAATGTCAGTAAAAAGGGACATTACATTTATTTTTACCGCCTTTTTAAAACGAGTAAAACTTAAAATGAACAGTTGCTATTCAAATGTTAAGATTCTCGATCTGTTAATTCTTCTTCGAATCGCACAAGCGGTGTTGTTTTTTTAACTTCTGCATCAAAGATATATACAGGGTGTCCCGTAAGTCGGCGACAAAACTGAAACAGGTGATAGAGGAAGTCCTGAGAGACACCAGAATAATATTAAAAAAAATTATGTCTAATAGTTTTTGAACTATAGCAGTTTCTAAATTTTCGAAAAAAAACTACACCCTGTGTTCGTTTCTAGCCTGCAGTAGATACAATTCTTTACTTTTTTTTTCTTGTCTAATCTTGTATAGTGTTTGTATAACCTATGGTTTTTTTAGAGCGTCGGTGGCTCAGGGGTTTTAGCTCTTGACTTGTAAACTGCAGGTCCCGAGTTCGAATCCCAGCATGTACCAATTTGTTTTTCGATTTTCATATGTGCATATTTTACCCACGCTCTTAGGTGAAGGAAAACATCGTGATCCAACCTGCACATATCGGCGAAGAAATTCAAAGATATGTATTCACGCAAAATACGCGCTAGTCGTGGAGTTGCGGAAAATGGAGCCCATCATGGGTCAAAACCTTTAACCTTTTTTAACCTATGGTTTGCGATTATTTGCGATTTTTTAAGAAAATTGTTTTTTTCCCTGTAATGTAAGAAATAATGTAGCAAGTGCTATACCATTTTAGAATCCTTATTAAATGCGCCAACTTTTCGCGCGATGTGCCATACTAGCGTTGGTAATTTTTTTTTCGGGACAGTCATTTAAAGTTGGGCGAACAATTAATCGTTCCGTTATAATTCAGATAAAAGTGGCATTATCTTCTAAGCTGTAGCAGTTAGCTTATAATTTTAAACACTAGGTTATACAAACACTATTCAAGATTAGACAAGAAAAATAAAATTAAAAAAAAGTAAAGAGTTGTAGCTACTGTAGCTAAAAAACCAACACAGGGTGTACTTTTTTTCGAAAATTTAGAAACTGCTATAGTTCAAAAACTATTGAACATAGATTTTTTTTTATATTTTTCTGGTGTCTCTTAGGGCTTCCTCTATCACCTGTTTCAGTTTTGGCGGCGACTTACGGGACACCCTGTATAGAGAGAGTACTCCATAGTAATTTGACAGCAAAAAACATGTTGCGTACGAAATGATAAATAAAACAATTCGTTTCGTATTTCTTTACTACACTATGAGGTTTACAATTTTATATTTAAAGTAGAGGTATTTTCGCCAGCTCCGCCGCTTGTTCTGGAATAAGGGGGTCGCGAGGTTTTTTCCAGTGGAACTCGTCCCACGGCAATTTTTCAAGTCCTGTCGCCCAATGGTGGATCCTACACCTCACGTTCACTTCTTCCTTGTTATTTATCTGATGTAGAAAACATTTGTTTTGTAATACTAATATTACGTGCGAACAACTTAAAACTTATGAGCATTTAAGCGCACATTCTCACTGGCGTTTTTTAACACCCACACGAAAAGTTTAAATCACTTTTGTTTAGATCGTCCACTGCTTAAAACCCAAAATTCAAATGCAAAAAAGGCGTCTTGTTTTAAAAGTGTTTCCGTATGCAAAATTATAATTTATTAATATTCAATTGAACGCTAAGTTAACGCGCATATAAAAACGCCTGTGAATGTGGCTTTGTGTTGTGAGGCAATATTCACGATCATCACCATAAAAAAATCAAAATAAACAGGTTATCAGATTAATGGCTGAATACTGAAATGAAACTCAAAGTATATTCTAAGATTCGTTTCAGTGTTATATTTCAGATTTCGCTTTTAAAAGACATCAATATTTATATGGAATTTTAGCGATCATGCAGTTTTAGTTCATGATGTGCTCAACTTTCCGAAACTCTACGACTAGCGCGTATTTTGCGTGACTTCACACATATATTTGAATTTGTTCGCCGATATGTGCAGGCTGTATCACGATTCACGATGTTTTCCCTTACCGTAAGAGCGTCGGGTACATGTACATATGAAAATCGAAAAACATTGGTACATGGCATGATTCAAACTCAGGACCTGAAGTTTACAAGTCAACAGCTAAACCCCTGAACCACCGACGCTCTTATATACGATGTTGTAAAATACGTTTCTAGTTAAGTACTTCACTTCAAACATTAAAAGAAATTTCCCCTTTAATAAAGAGAGCAAGTTCATAATATAAAATTCAACTTTACCTTGACAGTGACATAAAATTCTTTCTCCTGTAAAGACAGATCTGGGCCAGAGATTTTAACAGGCGGCATTGTAATAGTATCTTCGGGCACCACAAACCCTGCTTTCCGGAAAGATGCACGCAAATGCCAAGGTTCCAGCGTCCAAGGTTCAGTCTTGCTCATGCTAATCTGCAGTACCAGACGTGACAGACAGCCCATTGTCTGTGAACATTGATTAGAATTACGTTTCCTAATACAGTCAAACATCTATAAGTGAGAGTCATTCTCTGATCTTGATGAGCTACCTCCATAAGCGAAAATCACTTATTAAAGAGAAACCTCTATAAGCAAGACAAATATTGCAGTCCCTTGAACTCTTGCTTATACAGGTTCGACTTTATATAAATATGCATATAAATGGAAATTTACTTCAACTACACTAAAGCCTAGTACGCACTAGGATAGTATTTTAGTTGAGTAGCTAGAAGCACGTATCCGAAAAAAGGATTTATTAATCTATTCTACTAAAATGTTGCTGTTCAGACACATTTAGTTACTAAATTACTACCCTAGTGTGTACGTTTAGGCTTAAACGAGTCTGAGCAGTAGTAAATCTTTTGTTTGGATAAATGCTCCTTGCTACTTGACTAAAATACTATCCTGGTGCAAACAAGGCTTTATGGAATAAACAGATTAACTGTTACTAATTGCGTAAAATTGTGTACTGCAATGGACAGGATAACAGAGCAGTAAGCCAGATATCTAGACATCCCTGTCTGGCTTGTATTTGAAGGTTATATAAAGCAAAAAGCGCTTCAGTTTTTCAGATCAAGATCTGTTAAGCCGTTCCATATACTATCAAACAAACATCTATCTAATAATATTCGGGTGATTATAAATGTAATATAATTACCCTTTGTACATACGGTGAACTGAAATTGCTTTTATCTTTTGGCTTGTTCTCATCAACCTTGTACTTTGCTATGTTCTCTGGATTAGCGTACACCGCTAAGCCCGGCACAAGGAAGTCCTTGTAGGCTTTGGCAGGGCTCAGGGTTAATACATCTCCGCTCTCTCCCACACCTTAAACAATTTAAATATTTATTTCCAATTATAATTAATCTATGATAAATTTCACTGGTAGTATCATCATATTTTTTAAGGCATCAGAAAAAAACTAAAATTATCTCATTATTATTTTCTTTACAATAATTGTTATGAAGTTTAGATGAAAAAATATTGACTTAGACTTACCCTCGATAAATTGATTTAAAATTATTTTCATCTCTGGTTTCTTTACAACTTCTGTGAACTCCACTAAATCATACACAAAGTGCCTGCCTTTTAATTTGATTGGCTTTCCATTTTTCTTGTGCAACGGTGGGGGCCATCTTCTCCGTAAAATAAACGTATTCTGGAAAATGAATGATGACTGTATTTACTCCGTGATTTTAAGTAGTTACCAAAACCAACAGTGGTTAAATCACACATACTCTAGTTTGGTTAAATACTGAAGATTTTGAAGCTGTAGCTATGTTGCAAATAGCGCGTATTCCCAACATACTTGATATACTTTACAATTACAACTCTCTTGTACTTAAAATTATTTAATTTATAATTGCAAAATTCAAATTGTAAATTATAAAATACATAACCAAAAACATTCATTCGACTTTGACATTTAATTTGACATAGGCAAAAAAATTTTTTTTTTTGAGATTTTATGGCCTCATAGGCAAAAAATAGTAAATACCAAAGAGTAGGTACCTTTAAAAAATGATATAAAATGATGGCAACCGTCGTTTTCGTCAGCAAATTAAAATAAAATAAGTTGGCAGTGGTTGGAGCTGAAGTAGACATATACAGATTTTTTTTTAGTATAAAGTGTCGCTGTTATTAGAGTTTCTGCGGCTTAGCATGCAGCTTTGTATTCAATTTTCTACTACGTGGTCCTTTTTATTGTGGCAATTATTGTCGATACTCTTTGCTTGTACACTGACTCTGACCTCTATAAATAGATAGGCCATTTGTCATAGTTTTTTGGTGCCGACGGTAGCAGTTCTTATCTTGGTTCTTTAGTGGTGAGGGATTATAACTAATAATAGAAACAATAAAATAGATTATGAGTAACATGAACAGTAATCAACAGGCGCGTAACTTCAACAGTAACATCGTCAGTTGCAACGGTGATTAACAGGTCTTAACAACCTATCCATCCATTAAGACCAGTGTAGAATATTTTGTTCGATCTACTGCGACTATATTTTTCCGTATTTCCGTAATTTGTTTGATTTTTGCAGTAAGCCCTGCTATCAGATTTCATAATTTTGCAAGTCGTTATATCTTGTTAAATAAATTACTGGAACCTAATTTCATATTACTTTGTGATTAGTAAGATTTGAATCTTAAACCTAAAAATGGATGATGACGCTAGTTTAGATGCACAGGTATGGTCAATAAAAATATAACCTATTTCATATACTAAAATTCGTTGTGTTTAAAATAATCATTAAAATGTTTTAGAAGTGTATATCGGAGAGCCCAATGGATACCGACGAAGGGCCTCTAATAAATGAAAATTCGAATGGATTGTCGCACCTTTTAACGGAAGGAGAGTTCAACAGTGTAGACGCTGGTGTTGTAGACGAATCATCAACATCAAATCAAGCATTTCTCAATGCGGTTGAGCTTTCAGCAGGTAGCGTCGGAGATTATTTGGAAAATAACACCACCAGTGGTTTCAGCACAGACAATTTCGATGTCGGCGACAACGCTGTAGAATTTTCAAATGAATCTAGTAACGCTCTTACCGATGGGGATTCGCGGGAACCAGTTTTTAAAGCCGGTATTTCTGATACAGAAGATACCAAAGATGAGAAGGTGGAAATAAATTCGGACAATGTGCACGACACTGGCGAAACCACAAACGATATTATTATGTCTGCTCAATCTGAAAACACAGAGGACATTGACTGCTCTGATAATGATTCCAAGTCACGGAAATTGAGCACTGAGATAAATGAAGCTTCAGAAGACAATCTTTGCGAGCAAGATAAGGTAATTTGATATTTTTATTTAACTACATCAATGTATACAAATACTTGAAATGTTTGCGCAAAAATTACCTTTTTATTATACATTATCACTAAATATATTATCTTGAAAATTACCTATATAAAATAATGTAAATATTGTTTAAGAGTTTAGTTAATAAAAACCAGCTAATGTTACATGGATAAAAATTTCTAATCAATTCTGAATCCCGTGTTCAGTACATACTATAGATGTTATCAAATAACTTGGAGATCCATGGTCGTCAGTCACTACACACAGCCCCTGCAATCCACCACACCCGGGCACACCAACATAATGATCTATTCAACACACACAAAATTAAGAGCCGCCAAGATAAATATGAAAATGACTGTAACTTCATTTTAGGTGACTAAAACATTAAATGAAGACTTGTCAGTAGAAATAAATTTAAATTTAAAAAATAAGTTGACTGACACTCTAAAAGATGATGTAAAGGACACAAATGAAGCTAAATCTGAAGTATGTTAATTTTATTATTAATAGAATTCTTATTATAATCTGTGTACATCAGAAATTTAAGTAATTTATGGATGTAATATAAATACAGTCTAACCTAGACAAGCGGGAGTCATTGACTGATGCCTAAGGGCTACCTTCTTAAGCAAGAAACTTAGATTAGTCAGAAAAAATATTGTGGTATTTTGAATTCTCGCTTCTCTAGGTTGGACTGTATTTCATAATATTACTGCTTATAAAAAGAAATAACTAATTTGCATTTGTATAATCTTTGTTATTTTTTATGTAATCTAGTCCAATGAAGACGGTAAGATTGGTGGGGCTGAAGAGACGGAAGTGGTATCGGAGGATGAGTTGCCCGCTGTCCAGAAGCCGAGTGTAAAAGATGCAGAAAATGTGTCTGATGATGAACTGCCCGGACCAAAGCCTGCTGATCTACCAGCAGATACTGAGGTTAGTGTAGCATAGTGTAGTTTGACCCATGATGAGCTCAACTTTCCGCAACTTCTATAAGGAAATTATGGGAAGAGGAAGTGGATTTTCCGGGGGAGGGGACGCTTAGGGAGAGGAATTATCCTCTTGCTGTGCTGCTCCTCCTCTGAAGATTAAGGGTAGGCAACGCATCTGCAAATGCAGATGTCTATGGGCAGCGGTCGCTTCGCTATTTCAGCGAATTAAGGTGGCCGCTTGCTCGTTTACCACTTTTTAATATAAAAAAATATCCATGACTAGCAAGTGTTTTGCGTGACATACATATCTTTGAATTTCTTATTTTTATTTAAAATTTACATTATTTTTAACTACACACTTACACTTAACCCTTTAGGTTACAGGTATGATTGTTAAAGAAATAATGTGTGCGTAAAAATCTATTTACATAACACTTACTCATTATTTTTATAGGCATTTTGCTATTGACGAGCTGTTCTCTCGATCGCTCGCGACTTCGTCCATGTGGAGTTAAATAATATAGCCTATGTTACTCGGGGATAATGTAGCTTCATATATATTTTTTTAAAATAAAAATATCTTTTTTTTTTAATAATTTAAATGGTGAAAGATTTTTTTAATCCGGCCTAGTCTCGAGTTAATTCAATACAAAAAAAATACAAAGTTTCTCTCTTTATAATATTAGTACAGATTATGTAGTATCATTCAATTTTTTTTTATTGAAGATAGACTTAACAATCATATTAATAAAAAGGTCATTTGTAACAAGACAAAAGTGTTTGCAAACTTGTGTTAAAAAAACAACTTTGTAAAATGGAAATTGTAAATGTACTAAATGGTTTAAATTGCTATATACAATTTACTTTAGACATAAAATACTTGATATTTTTTAAAGCAGTTTTTTTTACTTTATATGCATTATTTTACATAATATCACCAGCTCACTATGCGTCACTGTTCAGTCAATATCGGAACTCATTAGTCTTTTGGCCATAAGACCATTGCCTTTTGTTAATTAAACGGTGAAAAAACAAGAGAGAATCGCGCGGGGAAGTAAACATTGATGTAGTTACGTAAAGATATTTAAGTTAATTGGAAATATGTATAAAGTTAATATATAAGTAGTTTAAGAAGATAATGTATTAAAGTCACCAACAAATAAATGTATATAAACTGCCATGCTGCCGTATCATTTTTGACAGTCCCCACCGAGGGGCTCGTAGCCTACCCCTAAGGAGGTGACTAGGCCATAGTCAATGATATATATGTTTATGGTTAATTTTAACTTTAGGTTGTGTCTGAAGATGAATTGCCATCATCTAAAAAAGAATCTCGGAAAAGAAAACCTGATGAAGAGAGAGATGGTTACGATCCAGGATCACCAACATCCGAAGGTGAATCATCTAATAAGAAGCAGGCTGTTGCTAAGGTTAGTTACAATTGTTCAAATATTTTTTTTTGTTTAAGAAACAAGTGTTAAGGACTTTACTCTATTAAATGTAAAATTTAGACATATAAAAACATATTTTTCAAGTGTGTAGTACATGTAAATATGCGGTTTACTATGTGAAAGGCGTAAACAAACTTAATAGCACATTTTATATAGTTGCTTCATGTTTTAACTCAATCAGTTTTTACAGTTTGGTTTTACCAAATATTCTAATAGTATATGTGCATTGTTTTTTAATTATTTGTGCCTTTTTTGCAAATTTATCTTTAGAATGGTGAGAGTAAACCAATACCAGCTGATAAAAGATCATCCATAGATGAAAAACCTAAGAAGAAACCTCTTCCGGAGCTGGACAAGTACTGGAAAGTTGTCAATGATGACCCCACTGACTTCACGGGGTGGACGTATTTACTACAATATGTTGATCAAGAGGTGAGTTGGTTAAAATGGAGATATGTATAATAAACTTTTTGATTATAAATCTCTATGATGAAAAATTTCGCTAATCTTATTTGCTTTGTGAAGCGATAAGAACTGAATACATAATGTGGATTGGCAAGGGCCAACTGAGTTGTATGTTGTGCTATGTGCGTGCTGCGCGTGTGCGTGCGTGTGGGAGTACAAGATGGCGTTGTGTGCAGAGCGACGTGGAGGCGGCGCGCGAGGCGTACGACGCCTTCCTGTCGCACTACCCCTACTGCTACGGCTACTGGAGGAAGTACGCCGACTACGAGAAACGTAAAGGAAGTAAAAAGAAGTGCCTCGAGGTGAGTGCACTCCCGCCCTCTACGTTCACATAATTATTTAAGTTGTCACTGTTGGTGAGTACATGCGATATAAATGAAATGAATTCCTATGAATGTGTTGAAATAAGACTTGGATTTACAATTGTTTTAGTCGTAACCGGTATTGTGCAATGATTTTTTTTCCCAACAGTGCAACGAGGCCGACGGTGTCGATATGCCAACGTCATCGGTTCGCACCGGACACTTGTATAACCGTCGCGTAGCTTTCGGTCTAGTGTATCATTGTTTGTGGTGTATAATTTGTATTTTATTTTATAAGTTTATGATGTGTATACGCATGATGTATTGTTATAATGATTTAATTGTACATTACTTAAGTTGATGTTGGATACATGGTGATACTTAAGCGAAGCTAATGAGCGAGCAAGACTTTAGCAAGGTTTTAGCGCGGCTTTTAGCGCTCGAGTTAGCGAGCGGCGGCGGAGCGGCGGCGGCGCCCCGGACACAGGTGTAATATGACCGACACACATTTTATATACATCGGGTGCAGGTGAGACGTTGCCACTCGCTCGAGACCAACGACTCACTTCATCCTTTCCAAATTCATATGAGTCATATAATGCTATTTGATATTCCCTTGCTTGCATAGCGCCGCGCCGGGCCCCGCTCATGTCCCTCTGTTGCAGGTCTTGGAAAGAGGGCTCAAAGCGATACCATTGTCTGTCGACCTCTGGATACATTACCTCAATCATATAAAAGCTACTAGAAGTGAAGATCTTCCATTTGTTAGATCGCAGTATGAAAGAGCTATAGGTATTAAAAGCTTTAATTATAAATTATAATTTGTCATTTTATACAGTCCATTAAAATCGATTGTTTTAATTCCAGAGTCGTGCGGGTTAGAGTTCCGCTCGGACCGGCTGTGGGAGTCGTACATAAAGTGGGAGGCGGAGAACGGCTCCGCGCTCAACGTCACCGCCATCTACGACAGGCTGCTCGCCACGCCCACGCTCGGATACACCTCGCACTTCGACAAGTCAGTCACACTACTAGCAATTTAACTGGCTGTTGTTCGCGACTTTGTCTGCGTGGAATATAAAAATTTAGCTTTGAATTCAGCCCAGTAGTTCTTGAGTAATTTCAATACATACAAAAATACAAGGGTTTTCTCTTTATAATATCAGTATAATTTAATATTAAAAGAGCTCTTATAGTTCATCTGTTTAAAGAAAGTTTTAACAAAGCTATGTCTATGATATTTGTCTATAAAAAACTTTTAACGACTTTGATATTTTATCGCACCGAGTCACGATTCGAGTATTTTTACAAGCACGAAGGCATATTGTTACACCGTTTGAAATTTCTCTGAAGGAAAAGAGATAAGACAGTGGTATATTGTGTGATGTGTAGTTTCCAGG
>QDHC01006992.1:416183-524331 GCA_013186455.1 Papilio dardanus tibullus
CTCCACTCGCCGGGCGACTTGCCGGCGTGCAGCGCGCGCGCGCCGCGCCCCTCCGCGCTGCCGCCGCTCCCGCCGCTGCCCCACTCCTCCATCGACACCTTGTCGATTATTAACCTAAGCCAAATAATAAAAAGAACACAAGATATTATATCGAATAAAAGGATTAAAGGTTAGGTAATTATGATGGTTGGCATTATCGGTACATCACTGATTTTTTTTTTAAATAAAGAAAATAAATTACCTCCTGTCGGAGTCATCGGAGTCGCTGGACTCGCTCCTGTCTGCGGGCGGGAAGGGCGGCAGGGGGATGCTGGCCGCCGACTGGTTGATCTGACTGGACAGCTTCTGTATGGTGTCGCTGAGCACCTTGTTGTTCTTGCCGGGCGCGCTCAGCGACAGCTCGGCGACGCTCTTGCGACGCTCCAGTATGTTCAAAGGGCTCTGCAGCCGCGGCGGGGTCGGCTCCTTGCTCTTTATTTTCTTAATTTCCGATAAATCGCGTTTCAAATCGATAAAGTTCGACGGCTCACCGAATATCGAGTCGGACAACGGCAACGGACTGATTTTCTTAATCGGTTCTATTTTGCTCAGCGGTTTCAATGGTTCAAATTTGATGAGCGGTTTAATTTCTGGCGATATTGAGGAGAGTTTATCTTCTTTTGGCAACGGAATATCTTTGATAGGTGTGAGAGGTCTGTCGGTGGCATGCACTGGCGGCGGTGACATCGACAGTCTTTTAGCGCTGTTTATAGCTTTAAGTAGTTTCTCGGCGATCTTGGGACCTTCAGATTGTAGAAGGAAGCCTGGCGGCGGCTCGGGGAGCACGTCGATACGAGCCGGGCTGTCGGGCTCCGATTTATCTTCCTCTGTATCTATGAGGGGACTGGATGGTGGCTCTAATTTTGACACAACCGGTTCCGGATCTAATTTCTCGACTTTTAATTTTAGAGTCTCTTTCTCTTTGGGCTCCGCAGCCGGCAGGGGAATCGATAGCAACTTGATTTGTTCATCTTTTTTTTCGTCAGACAATTTATGCTTTGTCTCTTCCGGAGATTCACTTGAAGTAGTCGCTACTGTTGAGAGTTTCGTAGCAACGAAATCACTCGCTTCCGGCGCCAGTATTTTAATTTGTTGTGGCGGTGTTCCCGGCGGCTGCGGTATGGCATTCATTTGTTCATTTTCTTGTAAAATGATGACAACTTCTTTAAAACTGTCCATGGTGTTATTCATTACATTTACTTCTTTGATCGGTTCCGGAACTTCTACTATCTCAAGGAGCGGGGGTTCCGAACTCGGTTCGCTCTCCTCCTTCATTTCCTCGGGTTCATCGTCGGACGACTGCTCGTCGTCGGCCGGACTGTCCGGTGAGTCGTCGATCAACTCACGTAATTTGTTGACTTTATTCTTTTTAGAATAGGTTTCTTGGTTCTTGGCCGGAGTGAATCCTTCGAAAATCGGTCCCGAGCTGCCTTCGCCCGGCAATGAATCATCGTCTATCGAGAATAGACCATCTTTCGAGTCGTCTTCGGGACTTTGGCGATTGGGCTCCTCTCTGGTTGCACCAAATTCTCTGAAGGGCGACAGAGATGGAGATCGCAGAGTGGAAGGTCGGGGTCTGAGCGTATCTTCTGATATTTCCTCGCTCAAGGACTTCGATAAAGTCGATGTATATTTGCTCGGTGAAATATCGTCGAATATACGATGCATTCGCTTCTTTTTCTCATCGTGCAACTCAATTTCGAACGGTTCGGGCTCTTTGAATTCGTACACATCTTCTGGTTGTTTCTCAGGCTGCAGCGGTTCAGCTGGCTGGACTGTTATTTGTGTCACGGGGCTTGTAGTTTTATCTTTTGGTGCGTCTGGTTTGACGGCATCGTCTGGTTCCTGTTTAACACTATGCAGTCCTTTAAGTTCGGATCTTATTTCATTGAGGTCGTAATCTCTGCCTTGATGCTGATGATTAGAGAGAGTCTCTCGAACTCGAGGTTTCTTGGCGGGGGAGACCATTGTCGGAGTGGATATTGTTCGTATGGGTCGTTTACGAGGCTTGCTTGAGCCACTACTGTCGCTCGATTTGGCATCTTTCGATCTAGGTGGTGCTGCAGAAAAAACATTACTTAGTATCTATATGTTCAACATATATCTTAAAGTTATCAAATTACTCACTTTTAAGACTAGTCTTATCATCTGGTTTCTTGCAGGCTCGTTTTATATCATCATCGCTGTCGGAATCACTGTCAGAATCAGAACGAGCAGATGATTCTGTAAATGAAGTTTCTGAAAATTTTATTTTTACATATCTTTTAGTAGAGTTTATAAGAAAAGAAAAAAATGTCACAATTTCGAAAAACCCTTACCTTCAGTTCTTTTAGTCCTCGAACGGCGTCCTAAGCTGGTGTTCTAGAAATTAAAAATGGATTAGTAAAATGACCGTTATGTAAAGAATATTTATGTTAGTGACAGTACGGCTTCATTAGACCAAATTCGCGATAAAAATTGATTTGAGATTTTGCCTCGACGCAAGTCCGTTTAAGTCGAAGTAGTAGGGTCTGCTCAGGGTGTCTCTGTGTGTGTGTGCCTCTGTGTGTTTTTGTGTGTTCACCTTCTTGTTGCGCGCGTCGTACTGTGTGACGTTGAGCGCGATGCGCTGCGGCTTGATCCACTCGTCGTAGCGCGTGTTCCAGCCGGTGTAGTGCACGCGCAGCAGCCCCTCGCCCCCCGCAGACACCTCGATCACCTTCGCCTCGTACGTCACCTACACATACATACATAGTGTTTATGATCTCCTGGTATATTTTTTATAAAGTGGAAAACGAGCAAACGACCACCTGGATTCGCTGAAATAGCGAAGCGACCGCTATCCAGACAACTGCAATTGCAGATGCATTGCCTAACTTTAACTTACAGAGGAGAACTAATTGGAACTAGGTCATGGGCGTAGCCAGCTGATGACCTAGGCTAGGTATAGAGGGGGGTAGGTGCCATTAACATGGTCTTATTCAATCTTAATTCTTATATATGCAGCCTCTACCCGTAGCGATATTCATTCCATAAGAATTATTACAATTTTCGATAGTTCAGCCGTTCTAAAGTAATTTGATAACATACATACATTAGTAAATACTTTCACATTTGTAATATTAACATACCTTTGACTCGGACTGCGTAGGGCCGTAGTAGACTTTCAGTTTATCACCAACTTGCGCCTTCACGGTCACGCCGCCCGACCGAGTGCATTCACTCATTGACGGCCTAGGTACAAAATATATATTAATACTAGCTTTTAAACGCGACTTCGTTAGATGGATTTAAAAATTATAGCCTATGTTATTCGGGGATAATGTCGCTTTCTAATGGTGAAAGAATTTTTGAAATCGGCCCAGTAGTTCTTGAGTTATTTTAATACAAACAAAAATACAAAGTTTCTTTCTTTATAATATTAGTATAGTTATGTTTTACATAAATAGTAAAATATGTATGTATGAGCGTCGCCAAGGGGAGAGAAGGCAACGACGCCCATGTAATATATACATGGGCGTCGTTGCCTTCTCTCTTACTCCCCCTTTCACACGAGCGCTTTTCCAACGCGCGCTAAAAAGCCGTCAAGATAGAACAAATACATGTCAATGTGTCGACGGCGGTGTATTCCAATTTTTTATCGCGTAGCGTTGGACTTTGAGCGTTGGATGAGGAAATAAGAGTCATTTTACAGCGATCGTATGAGAGAAGACGTTAACGTTGAAATAACGTCCGTGTGAAGGCATACTTACTCAGTAGTCTTCCTCTTGCGCGGTCTCTTGCTGCTATTGGAGGCGATGGTGTTGCCACTACTCGCAGAATTCGCGCTCTGGCTTCGACGACTTTGCATCTTTTTTGTTGGTCCACATCGGCTAATAATAAAATAAAAATACCACGATAAAGCTAGTATTACACCTGTATATATTGAATCTTGTCCATGTCATTACAACTCTATGACTTCATTAGACCGAGTTCGCGATTTTATCGTAGATTTTGCTTCGGCCTGAGACCTATTTTCCTTATGCCCAAGCAAACTCTCAGTTTTTATCGCAAACTTGCTCTAATGAAGCCATAGAGTTATAATGACATGTCCGAGATTTAATATATGCAGTCGTAATAACCGACATTGTTTGATTTATAAAGCATTTATATGATTTGTTGCTAATATGTATATTTTGGGTTGCCGGTGTTGGATAGTTTTACCTCGAAGCGCGTCCCGAACTGTCGCTGTCAGTGGAGGCGTGCGGGCGCCGCGACGCGCGCTGCGAGCCCGCGCTCGGACCCTCCGACACTACCAAATATACATTTAAATAACATCTGAATAACAATATAGCCAATCACTCTTACTTTTTATAATAAAACAGAGTTAATTTAGAGGTTTCTATATATCACCCATACATCTGAACATACCTGGCCATCCCTGCACCAGCTGAGCTGGCCACCTTTTGCCGCACTCTTTTCTTTTATATTCAAGGAACTTTTTTTGTACATGTTTTGTGTGGCAATAAACGTTTATTCTATTCTATTCTATTCTATTCTATCTATGCTAATATTATAAAAAGAGAAACTTTTGTATGTATTGAAATAACTCAAGAACTACTGGACCGATTTCAAAAATTCATACACCATTAGAAAGCTACATTATCCCCGACTAACATAGGCTATATTATTTAATTCGACGAGGACAAAGTCAAGTACAACAGCTAGTATATTATAAAGGGGAAAACTTTGATGTTTTCAAAAATTCTTTCACCATTAGAAAAATAACATTATCCCCGAGTAACATAGGCTATATTTTATATTTCCATGCGGACGAGGTCGCGAACAGCTATTAGTCAATAATTTCAAGAGATAGATAATATTTAAACGATTTTGTCAATCAACAAAACAGTACTACAATGTATTAAAGTCCTTTACACTTTGTATTTATTAAAGTTTAATTAGTATGAAAAGTTAATTAAATACTTAATAACTATTTTTTTTATAAAATTACTAACTTTTAGGATGAAAAGGTCTTCGTTTAATTGTTCTTTTTTCGTGCAATTCAATCTTTGCCACGGAGGAGCTTCGAGTCTTCGATTGCGACCGCGGCTTGATCACTTTCTCTTCACTATTCCGCGTTGACGGTACTTTATCTTTATCCTTCTCTTTTTCTTTCTCCTTTTCCTTATCTTTCTCTTTTTCCTTTTCTCTCTCTTTTTCCTTCTCTTTCTCTTTTTCCTTCTCTTTTTCTTTCTCCTTATCAATTCTGTAAAAAATTTAAGCATTTTATAACAACTAATAGCAATTTCGATTATCATTTTCACGTACAGTCGACATTGAATAAAGAGGGAATATTGTTTTAGGAAATCAAAAACATTTTAATATACATATAAACTAATATAAAAAAAAACTAGTACACTTTAGCTCCGATGCGATGGAACATTTTTACTTTACTTTGTATTAAGAAAATATGACCTTTGTTTATTGTTTTACAACCCTACGGCTTCATTAGACCGAGTTTGGGATAATGGACATACGACGAAGTAAAATATCAGTTTTTATCGCGTACTCAGTGTAACGAAGCCATAGGGTAAGACAGTATGTTACTTGGGCGCTGCTATAATAAGCGGCTGGTTGTCAGCGCTGTCCTCTTCATCGCTCATTGACATCTCTTTCATCTTCTCCATTTTCTCTATCTTCTCATCTTTCTCGCTCTTATCGCTTTTCTCCGTCTCACTCTTGTCCGAATCTTTATCTTTGCCGCGCTATAACAAAACAAATAAATTCCTTAGAAATACAGTATTATAATAATTACAATAGAGATATACTATCTTTGCCTCATCAAAGTAAACATTTGCCTCATCAAGTTAAACTTTAGCATAAACAAGGTAACAATTTGTCTCGTTGAGGCAAATTTTGCCTTATTACGGTTAACATTAGCCTCATCAAGGTAAACATTTGCCTCGTCAAGGTAAACAGATGCCTCATCGAGGTAAAATTTGCCTCATGAAGGTAAACATTTGCCTCTTACCGGGCCAGGTGTCCCCGTGGGCGTGCTGCCAGCGGGAGAGGAGGCCAGCAGCTGCTTGTCGCGGTCGCGGATGAGCGAGCGGCCGGCGGGCGGCGTGCGAGCGCCGCGAGGGTGCGCCACTAGTGTCACACCCAACTTACGGTAGAAATCCTCGAAGCTATGCAGGAACCTGTGTTTTGGGGTGTTCAAGGTTATTATAGTTTACTTACAAAATCAAACATGTTCATATCCATTAATCGTATTGGATAGAAGCTGTTGTTCGCGACTTCGTCTGCGCGGACACAAAAACCTACATTACTCAGAGTAAATTCTATTAATGAATTCTTATAGCAATGAATGAATTTGAAATCGGTCCAGTATTTTTTGAGTTATTTTAATTCATACAAAAATAATTTTCTCTTCATATCTATGGACTTCATCTGAAATGTTTCAGTATTTCCCCAAGGACCACTTACTTCTTATATGCTTGTTTACAAAGATTGGTGATGCTTGTGGTGACCGGATGGAAGCCCATCTTGTCAGCAATCGTCTTCCATTGATTTTGATTGGTCACGCGATTGTAACCTCCCAGTTTTTGTACAACCTGTTAAATTTTTAATAAATTACATATAGGAAATAAAAATAAAAAAATAATTTAATTTTGATTATTAATATTTTAACTATCTGTCTCATAGGATAGAAATTTTCGTAGTAAATTATGTCAAAACCTGTTGCGTTTCGCGAAAAAAACAAAGACTTCGCTTCGGCGTAAGGCCGTTTTTTGCGTGACAACGGTCTAATGAAGCCTTAGAATAACAAAAACATTGTTTAATCTTAAGGTCAGGACCTCGCAATACAGGTTGCAACTAGTGCGAGGACACTGAACACTTCATCTTATGTATAACAGTAATTTATGGTCAAATTGCCCATAACAAATTGACCATAATTCTTTGTTATATTTTTATTTACTCCCTTTGTTCAACCAATACCAAAAGTTACAAATATAACCTACACGAAATAATCTATATAAATCAATATCTCTGTTGGCGATGGTAGGATTTCTATTGAGCGGAGTACCACGGTCGTCCATGAACTTGTACAGTTGAGCTACGAAGTGATCCTTTTCTTCGCGCGGCTCGTCATCTGAACTCTAACAAAACATGCAATATTAATATATACAATACTTTGTTATTTGTTTCCACTGTCGAAACATTTGTATAAAAATATGTTATTGGAGTTTTATTTATCCTTATCCTTACATAGTATAAAACAATAACGCTTTTTATGTTTGTCCCTATATATGCTTGAATCTTTAAAACTACGCAACGGATTTTGATGCGTTTTTTTTAACAGATAGAGTGATTAATAAGGAAGGTTTTCATGTATAATACATTCACAATATAGTAGAGTAACACTGATAATTTAGAGGTTTTTAATATGATGTCGAAAATTAACACATTTTTATCGCTTACATTGCAAACGCTGCAGTATTTAGTATCCGATTTGCACCCGTGCGAAGCCGGGGCGGGTCGCTAGTAGAAAATATGTTGTATGTTTCGATAGTGGAAACAAAGGTATAACGCAAGCTTGCTAATATCAGTTAGATATTAAATTAATAATTAGGTACCCGTTTAATATTTTGTTCACATGAGTATTTTTTTTGTTCGACTTGGGGACTACTGTGCCCTATATTGATTCGATTATGTAGTTTAAATGAATTATTTTGTTTTTTTTTTTATTTTGCTGTGTCGTAAAAATTTCAATATGATTGTAGGAGTTAAATAAAACGGTTTTTTTGTTGTTGCGATACTATCAATATTTTAAAGAGTATTTTTTCATGACAGAAGTAATTCTGCATAAAGTCGTAGTTTAAGCTTTTTTTTTGCTTCTTATATATGTTCTATAGTTACAAGAAGCATTTTTATCTTTACTGACCTTTAGCATTTTGTTTTCCTAGGCCAGCGTGTGTGGAAATAATAGTCATATTATTTGTAACATTAATTTGATATAATGCACAGAAAACTGTGTGTGCAGTATGAGTTACATACTGCATATCGTCACTTCATTATGTTTTTTTTTACAAAACATGTCAATAAAGCAAAATGCCCAAAAATGAAAATGACATTACAATAAGTTTAAAAAAACATATCTGGTGTCACTAAACTCGCTCAGCATAATAACATATAACGCCTCGATTTCACTAGACCGAGTTCGCGATAAATAAAGAGATTTTACTTCAGCTTAAATCAGTTTTTACCGCGGACTCGGTCTAATGAGGCCAAGGCGTTATAGTATAAGAACATACATCGTCTGATGTGTTCCTCGGCTCGTTGAAGAGCGTGTCGCGGTCCCAGTGCGGCGGCAGCACGCCCTCGTTGAGGTACTGCAGCGCCGCCTCCACGCCGCCCCACTCCGCCGGCGCGCTGCCCTTGCGGAACTCGCGCGCCTCCTTCTTAGGCACTGTGTAACTGGAAATGAGTGCATTTTTTAAACAATTTAACATAAAGCTTTTATACAGAAATTAAATGTTACAAAAAAGAATAAATAACCTAAATCATATGGACATAATGTGGAAATGATTAATATTTGTTATCCTATGGCTTCAGTAGACCGAGTTCGCGCAAAAAACGGAGATTTTGCTTACGGCTGTTTTTTGCGTGACATCGGTCTTATGAAGCCTTAAAGTAACAAGTATACTTAAAAAAATCCTGTATCGAGTTCTAATAGATTAGAATTCTACATAATAAAGGAGGTATTACAATTTTAAAAAAGTTTTCCCGTCATGTAAAGCCAGGATGATCTATGTACGTATATAAATAGAACTTACTATCGTCCATCTTTAAAGGAGCGCACCAGATAGTCCTCTTTGACTTTGATCTGCGCGGTGGGGGCGACGACGAGCGCGGGGAAGGCGGGCTGGTGCGGGCGGCGGCGCTCCGTGCCGCTCGTCGTGTCCACCAGCACCACGCGCCCCACGTGCGGCTCGCTGTCCGCCTTCGCGCGCCGCGCCACCCCCTCGCCCTCACTCTCCTCGGATCTGATAAGGGCAACAATGTTTGTGACCCTGCCAAGTACTAGAGTTCTCAAGTTTAGTGTACAACCTTGTTGACTTTACTGCTTTGAGGATACAAAGAAAAGTATGAAGTTTGACGAAATGTTTTGAAATGGAGTTTAAAATGTATTTTTTGTGGTGATAGGATAATGATTTTTTGTACATTAAAATTAAACTAACTTTACAATTTTAAAACATTTTTTCAAACTATTATGGTACTGAATTAATGCAAACAAGATTTACACATTACCATAATATTAGTAGAATAAAAGACAAGAATACAATATTAGGATAATTAATGAGATCAATACAAAAAAACGGAATACAGTCAAACAAATAAGCGAGAGTAAAAGGGACCGCGATATTTGTCTCGATTCTTCCTAATCAGGTTTTTCGCCATGACACCGGGACCAGAGAATGATTCTCGCTTATACAGGTTTGATAGTAATATCACTTACTGAGCTCTCCCTCTTCTCCCTCGCCGACCAGCTATCACTGGTGTAGAGAAGTGCTCCGGATGTGTGAGTGGCAACTGATCTAATGTCTCACTTTCGTTGAAATGTCGCCCACTCTTGAGGCACAGCGCCGACCGACGTAACGTTGTTATGTCGCCATCGTCGAATACTACAATCATTTATAGAATGAGAATATTAGTGTTTTGATATGCTGCAGTGTATCTGTTATTTAAACACTTATTACTAAGGTGGAGAAGTTAGGTTTGATAAAAGGAGAGCAAGATTAGTGGGAAATTTTGAAACACACAAAAACAGTCAAACATGGATATGTGAGAGTCCAAGGAACCGCTATATTTGTCTTGCTTATAGAGGTGAGAAACCTCTATATCTATATCTAATCCGAGTTTCTAGCTTTTGGAGGTAGGTCTTCAAGTCCAAAGAATGAGTCTTGTTTAGCCAGGTCTCACTTATCTAGGTTTGACTGTATTAAGGACTATCTATTACCTTTGACTTTGTCTGCATGGATTGAAACAACAACCTAGTAATTAGACTTTGTGTTCTTTCAGACTCTAAATAATAGTTGGGCTTACAAACTAGGCAACATGTTAGGATTAATTGCACTAAAGGTTAAAGGTTTCGACCCATGATGGGCTCCATTTTTCCGCAACTCCATGACTAGCGCGTATTTTGCGTGAATACACATATCTTTGAATTTCTTCGCCAATACATGCAGGTTGGATCATGATGTTTTCCTTCATTAAGACAAATCTTTAAATTTAATTGCAATATAAATTAATTAATACATACCCACAGTATACTGACTACAATCTTGTATTTTCGTGATGACTGCCTCTATTGCATCCTTCTTAGGATCTTGTTTGACTTCAACAGTGCTGCCAACACGCAGGTTACCTTTGATCACATCGTCATTCACTGTGATCGCACCACTACCTTTTAATGTCACCTGCAATTTTAAATTATTGTTAACAGACTATAAATATATTTATCTAAAAAATCTTAAATTTTATTAATTAATTGTAGTTAGAAATGATATCAATAAAATTATTAATTGAAATATTTACCAGCACTGATGTTAATATTACTGAATGCCTTAATTAACGCAACTTAACATATTATAAATGGTAAATAAGAGAATAATGTTTTACTATTTAAACATTGATATAGTAAACATGAGAAAATTATTTGTAAAACAAGACTGTTTAACATAACAAATATTAATGTCATGATTTGTTAAATATTACTGGGGTGGAACAGGATTGCACGTAATTTAAATACTTTAAATAATAAAATAGCCATACCTTGCATTTTATGTTACGAACAACTTTCTTGATTTTAGCTTCACAAAAGGCACCTTTATATTTAGCGCTAACGTCAGTCCCGACCGTCAAGAAGGGGGGATCATCACCCTGCTGGTAAAACAAAGAACAATTAGCAGACTGACTAAAATAATTGAGTAAATACATATAGATAAACGATATTTACCATATTGGGCGAGGTAAGCTAAGGTAAGCGATCCAAAAATGACGCTAATTATGATACACTTCCTGAAAATTAAAACAAAATAAAAAAATGTTGATTGTACATTTATTTAGTACATAGAATTGAAAATAATGAACAAAAGTATAAGCGCGTCACAGTCACCAGATACTATAATATTATTGATAATTGAAAACATTTTCATTATCATTGTCGTGTTACAGTTAAATAACACAGAGACTAAGAAATCTATTGGAATTTATTCATATAAACTAAAATGGATTGTTAGTTGTTTTGACTGCGCGGCAAATGCAACATTACTTAATTAACAACCTGGTAAGTATACGTTTAAGGGGATTCACCAAACACACTATCATATAAGTCTTGTAAACTGGATTTCATCTTATTCTTTAATCAATAAGATAGTCATAAATGTATTAAAGTACAGAACAAAACGAATCACGTACACTCCAACACCATCTTCGAAAAATGACATTTGGTCAGTTGTTTAGTTGCCACTCCATTTAATTAATTTTCATATCTGGCAACAAGAAAAATTAAAACAGAATACACAGACTTACACAGAAAAGTGTTAAAAAAAGGTTTAAAGTGAGTCTAATTTTTGATTAATTTATGCTATAAAACTTCTTTTACAGCTCGGATTATTTGGTAACAGTAGATTGGTTATAAACTAGGACATTCCTACAAGTATTTTTACATATTGTAATATTAAATTGTTGTTTTTATAATAAAGATCTAAGCTACAAAGTTTTGCCCTTTTTATTTTAATATTTATTAAAATTCTTTTTTAATTATAAATCATTTTTTTATCACGAGTGTCAGCTGCACTGCCATATTGTCATTTGTTGTGATTGCCATTTCGTATTTGTTATCTACATGAATGACACTAATGAACATTGAACACGTCAAAATTAGTTTTTTGATTCAGCGACTGAAACTAAAAGATGTTTTGAAAATGTATTTGTTGACAATTATATTGTTTTGGAGTGCTTAGAAAACCTAAGATAGATCCTATGAAAATTTTGAGTGTTTTAATGTATCGGACGTAATAAGTTATTATCAAAATGAAGGCTTTAGTTGCAACTGTAATCAGCCTTGCGCTCACGACTGTGGTAATCGGCAATGCCTATTACCAGAAGAAACAATTTTATCCATCAATAGTCTACCTAACAAATTCAAATCCTAGCATGGCTGTAAGTTGACACTACTTTTGTTATAACTCTGACATCTATTGCATATGGTCAATGTACTACAATGAATTTCACAATATTCCTATCTCTTGGTCTAAACATGATGATTTACTACCATATAAATAGAATTTAATGTGTGTTGTACTTGCAGGTAATGTATTTACAAGCTTTTATCCTTGTTCTTTTACTTGGTAAAGTGTTAAGGAGAATATTTTTTGGACAACTGCGGCCAGCGGAATTCGAGGTAAACATGACATTTTTTCCCTTATAAATTTTTGTATCTCCCAAGTTGAATTGATGACAAACAGACTGTCGGTAAAAATTAGGCCAAAACATCAAGGTTTGTAAAGTCTTGAGTGCAGATTTTACATGAGTGGGATAAGGTCAGGACGATGATAAAGAATATTTATGTGTTAATCTATAATTGGACAAATAAAACTGAATTACCTAAACCATTGCTCATAACAGATTGTGGTAATTTTAACTTTTAAATATTTCTTTAAGTTGGTTATGAGGGCCTACATATTAACCTTGTAATTTTTATTTTACTTTCAGCATTTAATAGAGAGATCTTGGTATGCAATAACTGAGACATGTCTAGCTTTCACTGTATTCAGGGATGATTTTAATCCTAAATTCATTGCTTTATTCACCGTGTTGCTGTTTCTGAAAGCATTCCATTGGTTAGCTGAAGATAGAGTGGATTATGTAAGTATCTTTATAGCAATTGAATTATTTTATTTTTTTTTATATGAGAAGGGGCAAACGAGCAGCGGATCGCCTAAGTTAGGTAATCCGACGCCCACGGACACCTGCAACGCCAGAGGAACCGCAGATGTGTTGCCGTAGTTAATTGTCTATTTGTGCATATGTAAGATAAAACAAGTTCATAAATAAATGCTAAGTAACTTCTGACAATTCTAAGCTATTTCATACTTTTTTAACTACATGAGTTTTTACATTTTTAAATTTCTACACAATTTTTGTTAAAATGTATATGTAACTTATATTTTTTTCCCATTTATTCAGATGGAAAGGAGTCCTGTAATTGGTTTGTTGTTCCATTTACGGATTTTAACTTTGCTGGCGTTATTAACACATGCGGACTTTTTCTTCATCCATCACGCCTACCAGTTTACAACATCTAAAGGCCCATCCGTACAACTTGTGTTTGGATTTGAATATAGTATTTTAATGATTATGATCATCAATATTGTCATAAAGGTTTGTATTAACTTTTAACTTTGTAGTGTGACATTTCATGCATAACAGTGGTCACTGCATGGAACAGAGTTCCAGAGAGTGAAGTGATGGTTCATCACTCCATTTACAACAACACTTGTTGGATCAAGCAACTCCTTTAAAAATAAATTAGATAAATTAAATACCACAAACTTTTCAACATACATCAGATAACCAGCTGCTAGTGTGTATCAAAATAATAATTATATTAATAATAATAAATTTTAAAAGTTTTCTTTTAATAAAAGTAGTAAGAAATTGTCTCATAATTTGGAAGAATGTAGAAAAATTCCAAAATTTACTAAGTTGTAGAATTTTTTTATTTAAATAATGTTTTAAAATGATAGTTTTTTTGTTTCAAATTGCAATTACTTGTTCACAGTACACATTGCACACAATTGACGCTCGCTGGGAGGCTCCTTGGGAGAGCAAAGCTGCAGTCCTACTTTATACCGAGTTGATCATAAACTTCTTGAAAGTACTACTTTATATCGGTTTTGTAGCTGTCATGGTCAGGATATACACATTGCCTCTGTTTGCGTTCCGACCGATGTACGAAACAATGAGGTAGGATATACATTTATTTTTCTAATGATTAAGGATACCTGTGCATGAACCTCTAAAATAATGTATTAGGAATTTATAGCTAGCAAACCACTAAACACTTCACCTAAACTACTACTGTTCGGACTCGTTTAAGCCTAAATCTATGCACTAGGGTAGTAATTTAGTAACTAAATGTGTCCAAACAGCAACATTTTAGTAAATCCTTTGTTCGGATACTTGCTACTTGACTAAAATACTATTGCGTACATGGGTTAAAATTACATGTAAGATCCTGGTACTATGTAATGGGGCCTTTATTGTTGGTATAATGTATTTGTAGGAGTTTTAAGAAAGCGTACAATGACGTGGTGTTGTCGCGGCGCGCGATCCGCAACATGAACACTTTGTACCCCGACGCGACCGCCGCGGAGCTCGCCGCCGCTGACAACGAGTGCATCATCTGCCGCGAGGAGATGCACAGCGGTATATATATTTATACACTTTATATATAAAAAAACATCACTAAATAATGATGTCAGGATTACTAAGCTTAATTCCAAGTAACTAAGCTCAATGATTTTGTTACCCTACGGCTTTGTTAGACCGATGTCACGCAGAAAACGGCCATATGGTCAAGCAAAATCTTTAATTAAATTTTTTGTCGCGAACTCGGTCTAATGAAGCCATAGGGTAATGGGTAACTCTTAATTAATTGAATGGAAAGTTACAGGTTGTTCAGACTCACAAAAATTATTTATTTCATATATTTTTTTTATATCAATTAATAACCTCAGAATTTTATACAGGAGCGAAGAAATTGCCATGCAACCACATATTCCACGCGGCTTGCCTCCGACTGTGGTTCCAGCGGCAACAGACTTGCCCGACTTGCCGGCTGAACGTGCTGCGAGCGCCCGCCCCTGACACCCCGCACGCGCCCGACGGCATCCCGCCCGGCAATGTCCCCCTCGGCAACGTACCCCTCGGCAATGTTCCCCTCGGCAATGTCCCGCTCGGCAATGTCCCGCTTGGCAACGCTCCGCTCGGCAACGCGGGGGCTCCTCCCCCCGCACCGAACGTCGTGCCGCCGCCTTTCCCGAATATGCCACCGCCACGTAAGTACTACTTTTAGCATTTATTTTTTGATAATTAAACAAATGAGTGATCAAATTTGACTTAAATAAAATTAAATTCTAATATAAAATTAACAATGATCTATTTATCTATAGCACTCTTGTAAGTGTTATCGGACAATATTGTCAACTAATAAACTGGTTTATAAGGAGATATTAAGCTGTGTTATATCAAAACGGACGCAACTCACTTATAATAAAAATAAATGTACGCGATAAGAAACATTTACGTTAACCTTGCGTCATACTGTATTTTTATTGCACGTTAACAATGTTTATAAGAGTTTATCAAAGAAAAGAATCGCTGACATAACTGTGGAATAATATAGTGATTAATTGAACTAAAATGAATTTTTGCTACGAAATTATGCATTCTTCATTTATACAGTTAAAATTATCAATTTGTTATATTTTTCACAGTGTCAAAACAGCTAGTTAATATATATTTTACGCTTTTGGCAACAATATAACATTTGTTAATAATTTAAGGGTAGATTGTTTTTTTGTTTGCATAAGGACACGTCGGCCGTAATCTTTAGTATTTCTCGTTTTATCTTACCACGTGCTGATTTAATAAATAAATCTTGATAATGAAAACGAGATATTATATCTTGATAACTCTTAAGTCTTGATAATTATCACTCTGATAGTGTATGACTCAGTATTTATGAGTAATTAGTATTTACACGCCAGGTGTTGTAGAAACTATATCACCTGTTTTTATTTACTTTTGTTCATAATGCCTAGAAATAAAAATCCGATTTGGAAGAAATTTCATTGTAGTAGGAATAAAAATAGTGGTCTTTGGGCGGTTTGTAAAAAGTGCAATAAAGAAATGCAAGGTATTTTGTATCGTATGAATCGACATGTTCAGATTTGTGAAGGGAATAATCTACGGGATTTTTCAGAAGCACCTTTAAATGGTAGGTTTGTATGTCTTTGCCACAAACATACTCTGTTTTTTCTTTTCAAATAACATGAGGGGGCAACAATCTGTGATGAAATTCAAAGATGTGTGTAAAGTCAACCATTCCTCGTAGTGTCATGTTTGACTAGGTTTAGTCACTAAAAAATAGGGTCTAGGGCCTTCCATATAATATTGCGGGCAGTAGGCACGCGATTCGACTTAGACTGCTGCGACGTATTGTCGTCTCTGTTACCGTTAAAATATCCGTTTTTTGCACGAACTCGGTCTAATGAAGCCGTAGGGTTATTGAAAAGAGTTTGAAAAATGTCAGTGGTATGTTTGCCGCAGCGATGATGGGCTGGGGCCTGCCGCCGCCGCCGCCGCGGCCCGCCTCGCTGGCCACGCTCAGCGCGGCCGAGCTGCAGCGCATGGAGGGACACGAGCGCAGGAACGTCGAAGCGCGGCTGCAGGTTAGTCAATCAAGTAATATGAAGGTTATGTTGAACGGGATCAAAATTATATGTTTCTAACGCCGTATTGTGCATTAAAATAGTAATAGTACTGTGGGCTTACCCAAAATGCTTTTCGATCAGCGATTTCGCTGATGGAATCGGCAAATTTGTATGAAACTGACATTGAGGTTCGATATCCCACACGTGACAATCACATGATTTTATCGAATGTCAATGTCAGTTTAATACATTATTGTCGATTCCATCAGTGACATCGCCGTTCGAAAAGCATGTTGGGTAAGGCCACTGGACCGTTGTATCTTCTAATAACAGACTATAGGAAATAAAGAATGTTGCCATCGAATCATGACATAAATAACCAATGATATTCATCGAATATTAATATTATAGTACTGTGCATGTTTTGTAACACGATGATGACTTAAGCTGCATTTCCACTAGGCAATATTAAGCGCGCTACATGTGTAACATGTCGAAAGTTAGTTTTTTAACATTGTGCCTTCACGTCTACTATGTTGGACGTCAAATGTCAAATAATGTTCTAGTGGAAACTCAGCTTAATGTGATATTGTGAACAGCTGCTGCGTGAGATCCAAGCGATGTTGGACGCGTCAGTGCTGCTGATGCAGCAGTACTCCGCCGTCGTCGCCAACCTGCCGCAGAACAGCGCTAACGTCGCCACACAAACTGACACTATGTAAGTAGACCGACTGAGTAATTATTTGTAAATAATATAAATTTATCTTTTTTCGCGCTGAAGTATGTAAAACAACTTAGTAAGCAACTTGTGTTATTTCAGACTATGTTGTACAGCTCTGTCAAATGTCATTGAGACTCATTAAGCTGTTCCGGAGATATGTAGGAAAAACATCCAACCAAACTTTCGCATTTAAAATATTAATAAAATAGTTTTTGTTTTTAGTTCATTTAAATCTAATATGTTGCAGTCAAAACGAGGCAACACCCGTACCGGCGCCGGTTAAAGTGAAAACTGAGGCCGACGCAGTGGCCGGAGCGTCGCGCGCGCCCCCCGCCCCGCCCCCAGCCGCGCCCTCTACCAGCGCGGCCACGCCCTCCACCAGCGCGGCCACGCCCACCGCCCACACGCAACACACTGACGTCTCTAGTTCCGACAACACTAGTTTACAACTCGATAGGTAATCTTGTATTAGTATTTTTATTTTTTAAAGTCGAACCTGGATAAGTGAGAAACCTCTATAAGCGACACAAATATCGCGGTCCAGGTCCATGTTCGACTATTTATTTTGTATATGCCCTAAGTTAGGCTCCACTCCGAGCTCTTGATGGGGTATATAGTGAGCTGATGATAGTGTTATGGTCGTCTGGCATTATTGTTAATCCTAATAAGATAATGGTCTTTTTACACAGGTCTTTCAATAGTAGAAACCCTCTGTGATAGTTTATCTGATGTTGTGTGTGTAGAGAGGTGAGGAGCGAGGCGAGGAGCGAGGCGGACGCGGAGACGGAGGAGCTGCGAAGGCGGCGGTTGCAGAAGTTCACGGCGGCCAAATAATGATAACGATTGCACGGAAAATTTTCAGTTCAAGTTATGAACTTGCTATTAATTGTAATGTAAAAAGTGTTTTGGTATGCAAACATTGTGTATTCTAATCTAAAACAAAATGTATTTATGTTCTTGTAAATATAAAGGGTTATACACATGAATACATTTAAATAACACTTTATTTTTTTACACATTTCATCAACTAATTATATCTTAGTTTATACATTTTGATATTTCAGGAGTTGTAAAAAGCATTAATATATCCATATACCTTTGGATTGTAGTTTTCTAAGACTGGCATTCCTTTCACGTAACAACTTCTACCGTACAGTTTCACATCGTTTTTGCAATACCATACATTCTTTGTACCCTCCGTACCGTCAACATTCAATGTCTTCAGTTCAAATACACCGAAATGATATTTCTGTCCATCCGTTTGTATGCAGTTCACGTAAACCGGCTCCGGCAAGTCTTGAACATCTTCCTGTTGAATAATATCTATTTTTAATATAGTAATATAAATTTGGAACTGCAACTGATTATTTTGTATCCCAAAGATTTTTTTCTCCATTCAATTAATTATAGAAAAAGTATTGATTATTGTTATATTTTGTTTTTTTAATTCAAAATATCCATTTTCTTGAGAAGTATTATTGACTGAGAAGGAGACGAAGATTTTTTTTGAAGACATAAAGAAGCCTTTTTTCATTCAAAATTATTCTTTGACGGTAAGTAAACTTATAGATGTGAAAAAAAAGATAGAAATATCTATCACTTATATACAAATATTTTCTATACAACATGGAAGAATATAAAACAAAATAGTTACCCCATGCAACTCCTTTGCATATGCTGAAGCCACAGTGAACGCATGGGTCAGAGCTCGGCCATATATTTGTAAGTCGGTCACTGGAGTTTCATAGATATTGCTCACTTCTGTCCTGTTGAAATGCAGCCATGTGGTGTGCGGATGTTTTCTACTTACATTGAATTGAATTGCTGCAAAAAGAAGTATATTTAGGTAACTTGGATAAAACAAAAAGTATATGTAAATTCCATTAATATTGTGCATCTGTGGTCAATACTGAGCAAATGATTCTGGGATATGTAAAGCAGTAGTGAGAGGGAGTCAACAGTGTAAATTCTGAAGGTTAAGGCACATAATTCATTTATTTTAAAAACATGATTGCTAAGAGGATGTCTGAAATACTGGATTTTTTTATACGAGAAGCGGGCAAACGAGTGGCGGGAACACCGAGGTGTTTAACGACGCCCATGGGCATTTGCAACACCAGAGTAACTAAAGACATGTTGCCTGACTTTTAAAACGAGATAGGCTTGCTTCTTGAAAGACCCTAGTTCGTACTGGTTTGGAATTACCGCCAAAGACAGACCATTCCACAGTGCTGCTGTGTGTGGCAGGAGATTCCTTGAGAAAAAATATTTGAACAACTTACGATATACACTTTTTTCATCATAGAAATGTTCCGGAGGCAATGTGACAGTGTGCTTTATAGGATACAGGTCCGGTATTTCAATAAATGGTATATCCCTCTCATTGATGTCATGTTTTAATTGATTATTGCTTGTTACTAATATATTGGATATATCTTGAAACTGTATCAAATCATCATCTTTATCAAACACAGTTTTACATTCAACATCATTCAATGCATATCTTGTCTGTGTCAGTTCAAAATCATTACATCTTTCAGTGAGTTGCAACAGTTTGTTGGTAATTATTTGGCTGAAACACAAAAATTAAACAACATATTAAACAGTAGTTCTAAATTACCAGTGTCACTATTGTCGCCACCATTTCCGGTGTAATGAAATTGGAAGGGTATTGCACAATAAGCTATGGATATAGTTGTCAATTTGACTAAGTCATAAGTAGTTCGTAGCAATATTGGTGTTCTTGGATTCCTGACAAGTGAAGTGTTGTGACCACCTGTAGATGGTTGTATAACATTATTATTTTAAGGTATTGTGTATATCAGTGTATATCTATCTCAACATTTATCCCGGTGAGTTCACTTTCATGAGGATGGAATACTTACTTGCGTCTCCGATCTGTAATTCCCAATATTCTAGGAAAGTTGTAAGCAGGTCTCACAGGGTCTTTAATCTTGGGCAGTTTTTGCTGCTCACAATCAAACACATTAGATGATAAAATTGCCTTCTTGACACCTTCATGCACAGCTTTAGGTACAGTTATTTCAGCCAGTTCTTCAATTTTATTTGGTAGTCTGTTCTCAGCTATAATAGTCTTTGTTAACACTTGAGCTTGAGCAATGCCTTCTAGAAGGACATTTTTGTTGGTGAGAGTAAGGCATGGTCTTGTTTTATAATCTGGATGTGTTTCATCTAATGGTAGTTGCTGTTCATATGGACCAACAATATTTATTCTGAAATTTACAAATTTTTAACCAATTTACCAACTATTTGGGATTCGTTACAATTTAAATTTCCCTTTTATTGTTCATTTTTTATATCTTTTAAAAAAATACGACTTACCTCTCCCGTGGTTCTGGCTTTTCTTTGATAAATTCCAGTGCATCTTCAACGGGAATACCTTTTTCGATAAGCACAGCCTCTGCACCGGTGTCAATTGGAACTCGTTTTCCTTGCACCAACCAATGTCTTTTAAACATGAAATCTATGTGTTGTCGATTTAGTACTCTTGATAGTTTCATGTTTAAGCAATATTATTGTTTAACTGAACTCTTTACTTGACTATAACGAGGTTATGATTTTGATTTGAAGTTTTAAAGGCAGATTTGACGTTGACATCTGTCAACTCCATGTTTCGACTACAGAGTATAACCAACATTTGAAGTATCTGTGAATGCTATTCGAATAAAGAGTTTTTGAAAAAATCGATTTATTTTATTGGTTTTATTTTAATTTTACCTAATATTTATCCAAAATTGATTTGATATATATAAATTGATAGGACTCGTATGTACTGTACTATAAGCGAACGGGTATTAGTTATCCTGTCCAGTTGGGCAGTTTCGCGGAATCACGCACTAAAATTGCAATAAATATTACTGAAGCTTACTTCCATTCACTAAGCTGTTTTTTACATATGAAACTCGAGGGATTATGAAAATACTCCCTGCAAGCGGTCTGACACTTTAGATGGGGCAAACGGCCTACCAGACTCAGTCAACTTCACTTATTTTTAACCGCTTGATTTTCACATATAATGGTCTGGGGACTATGATAATACCCCCTGCAGAGAGAAAGACACTTACAATAACCTCCAATACACCCGAATAGTCCGCGCGGCTCCTGAGCGCTGATTTGTCTGGGAGGCCGTTTGCCCCAACCAAAGTGTATTTTAGCTATAGGAGGTATTACCATAGTCTCCTGAGCATTTTTTATGAAAATCAAGCGTTTAAAACTAAATATAGTCCGCTAAATACACTCCAGCATTCTTAGCCGCGCGGTATATTGAAAGTGTCTGGGAGGCTGTTTGCCCGATCCAAAGCCTCTGCTTGCTTTTTAAAGTTTTTTTTCTGTAAAAATAATTCCACTTACTGGGTTTTTGTCAAATGAAGTAGTTATTAGCTCTAAATCTAATTTAGAGTTAGAGCCAGAGATCTCTCCAACTTTCCTTCTCCTAAAGCCGGGTCCTTCAGTTTTATTTGTACATTTGAACTGTGCAGTTAAAACTGACGTGTGTAGGAAAAACCAAGAACTGTACAGTTAAAAATATGATAAAACTGTTTGTCAGTAGCCGACTTTACCGCAATGAAAGCGAGATTACAACTGAAAAACTAGTCGTGTGTAGGCACAAGGGCATCAGTTTTAACTGTGCAGATAAAACTGTACAGTTAAAAAACTGAGCGTAGTTGGCTTAACAACTCTAGTAATACATCTGCAACTGAATCACTGTTGCTATAGCGGTGTTTAAGTTGTGGTCTTTTTTCAGAAAAAAGGTAAAGCGTAGAAGCTTGTTAAAAAAAATGTTTAATCCCCGATACGATATACAAGGTGATTGGGTGACTGGTTAAAAAAACTCCACATGATTTCGTAAATATATATATTTAATTTTATATCTTCCATCAATACATACAACGACACTTATTACATTAAAATTTGGCTGCAATTAGATGTAAAACGTAACTTCTTGTTATAATATGGCTCATTAACGATTAATATAATGTGTTGAATTCACATTCTATATGAAATTTAACTTATTCATCTAAAGAAGTACTAATTTATCGAAACAAACGGGGAAGACATTCGAATTTATTATGATAATATGTAGTTCACAGCACCAACGCATCGACACCCACCGGGCGTGCTGGCGATATCGTATCATATTGATGGAGGAGTAATACTTTACAAAATAAAACTTATCGAAATATCTTCGGTGTATGCTAGGAGCTATAAAAATTGAAAATAATACATCTAATTAATTTCATAACTAGTTAGACATTAGAATCCCTTATTACGAGATCAGCGACAAGTTGATGTCACCCGATGTTGCAGCATGTTGCTATTGTATACCAGATATTTAGCGCACCAAAGTTTCTGGCACTCTTACAAAACTGATTAGATAGCTCTTTGCAGTTTGCCTAACGGCGAAAGTCCCTTTGGCAATTTCACATTAGGTTCACCGATTGGTGGGTATTTTAGACTACCGAAATATTTGGACATTTCTGTGTAGAAAAAAAAAGAAAATAATTTTTATGTCCAACATTCTAACTATGTATTATTTTAACCGCATATTGCAACAATTGCGAATCAAACATACAACACTTAATAACTATTATAATATAATACCTAATTATCTTTATAAAGTAACAAATTAACTTATATTTACAGTATTATTAAATCGATAGCAGAATTTTACTATTTAATCTATATATGATTCATTTCAGTACTTTATGATTGAAAAGATTCTTAATTATTTATTGAATCCATAACACCGCATAGTTTTTACAAGCTCGTGTGAAATGAACTATGTGCCAGATCGCAACACCACTGATTTGGCGGAAATTAAAAAAAATAAATCAATGGTTGACAGATAACGCGAGATCCACATTTGTTTTAATATGATCTAATATGTTACAAAACTTTTAAGTTTTTACAAATGAATTAATACTCTTTTTATGTTAAAATAATTTATAAATGAAAGTAGTTGTGGAAAGTTATGAAAGTAAATTATATCCAATATAAAAGGCTTAAATAGGAAATAAACTGATCGTGACTTTTTATAATAATACGAAACAAAAATAAGAACAACGATAAGTTGTGTAATAGTAAGGCACCGTTGGTCGTGAATGGATACTTAATATGTAAGGTTTAATATGTTAAATGTATTTATAATAGAACCATCAACGCGGTCGTATGTTATTTTTTTAATAAGTATAAATTCCACTGGTGGATGAAATGAGATCAAGTCCGAAGTTTTGTGACACCAACTCTAGTTAATTATAAATTTTAAAGATTCAGGAAAATAACACTTTAGTAACGTTCGTTTCGTTAAATGTCTCCGTGTAAACGGGCGACAATATTTCGTGCATTTTGTAGTTACGACACATTTAAACAAACCAAATGTCCAGTTATTGTGGGAAATTAGCGGTTATGAAAATAAATAAATGTCTAAAAACTGTGTGTTTGTGACCAAAATACAGCACCGAGTAATAAATATTTATTTTATTTTTACGATAATTTGGGTTTAAAAATTTTCCATACTAGATTACACACTTGATATATTCAAACCATATTCACTTCATTTGTTGCCTTTCAAGATCAAGACAAGGTTGAAACATCTGCACAAAACATATTTAGCCAGTCTGTAGAAATGTGTCATTTTAATTTAGATCTTTTTAAAGGCGCTGCCTTTTCTAATTACAGCCATAATATTATGAGTATGAAATTCAAAGTTAAATAATTAATTGAAATAAAAATCGATGATCTAATGTAAAATGGGTCTCATTTGTGGGTTTGTTTGTGACGTGCGCTTGTTGGCTTCGACTCCGACAGAGGTCGCTTCAATCGTCGTCTTTCTTCTCCATTTTAGGCTCGTACATGGCGTGCAGTTGTTCAGGGGATATTCTGCAAAACATAGAAATATTAAAGCTTTAGAAGTTAACTCGCAGATTTTATACGCAATTTTTACGACGTTCAAAATCTTAAAAAGATAATTGTATAAGGAATTTCTGAACAAGGTTCTTGAAATAATTTATACCTTTGGCTGAATAATGTTAAAAATGATTTCCAGAATTACAAAATTAAGTTGCAGTAAGCAATTGATATTTTTCGATAAAATGATTATTACCAAAATTCCGATTTATTTTCGAATGGATATAGTTAATACATTTTATTATTATTTTTGTGTTCAAAAAATATAAAAAACAAAAAGTTGAGGATTTAAAAAACACGAAAATAAAATAGCCATTTGAATTAACGATCTTAATAAAGATAAACCAATGATAAAAAATAAAATGTGAAGCACATAAAAAAACATCAAATTGTACATAAGATTCTTTTATCCTTTGATGTGTGGAAATCAAAGAAAAAAATATATTTCACCTTTATCCATTTGTCGTCTGAGTTAATCGTAGTTTTGTGTAATAAAATTCAGAATCCAAAACATCACCTAAACACTGCGCAGGTAGCTTCAGGCGGAATTTAATCACTTATTAATTTGGGATTAAGGAGTTTATTGATCCAAATTATTTATTTTTCTTAAATTGATCCTCTACAGTTGTTTATATTTCACATATAAGTATTACTATAAGGTTCCATTAGACCGATGTCGCACAAAAAAACGGTCTTACGCCGAACCAAAACTCCGTTTTTTGCGCGAACTCTGTCTAATGGAGCCGTAGGGTTAGAAATATAGGCGTTGAACAAGTTTAAATTGCAATACAGTCAAACCTGGATAAGGGAGAAACCTCCATAAACGAGAGTCATTCTTTGGTCCCGACGAGGTGCCTACATAAGAGAGAAACCTCTATACAAATATTAACAAATACGGGACAAATATCGCGGTCCCTCGGCCTCTCGCCTGTTTAGGTTCGACTGTATAAGGAAAAAAATGTTTTCTTTTATTAGTAGTATGTGTATAGATACCCTAGGAGGCTCTGCAGGTCGCAGACGAAGCGGTAGACGTAGCGCTTGCCGGCGGTCTTGTGTATAATATTCTTGTCGTAGTAGTAGCGCAGGCCGCGGGACAACTTCTCGTAGTTCATCTTGGGCTTGTTCTTGCGGATGCCCCAGCGCCTTGCCACCTGGTACAGTCAAATACAAAACTTAATTACTCCCCAACACTCAGATTCAAACTTAATAGTTAGCTCCCAATATCGTACAATTGCGCTGAACACAATTTTAGTTAACCGTTTTGTATTGCACTGTACGGACATCTAAGATTGTGATAACCTGCTTTTGTTTGCATATACGATTTGTATTGATTATTTTTGCATAGATAGTTCCAGTAATATTATAAGACAGATCGTTTAAGCGGGTGTTCACCTATTTTATAATTTAAAATACGATAGAATATTTTGACTTGAAAACGCCATATATCTTATTTTAATGTGAAACTATTAAACTGAAGATGTGATATTGACGTCAATTCAATATTTTAATAAGAGACAATAACCAAATTAGTGTTGGTTATGCTAATTGGAGATTGGTTGTTTTTATATATTAAATATATTATAATTTTTTCAATAGTATGTATTTACAATTAAAAAAAAACTACAAATTATAATAAATTTCTAATTAAAATAGTGAATAAAATAGGTTGATATGTAAATTACAGGTCATTTTCATTTTTATATCTAATCTTCAAAATTATCATCTTTTAAAAAGCTTTTCTCATTGGCTGATAAATTTGCCATCTCTTTTACTCCTTTATATTATCTACATTATATGCATTTGGGATTGGCTTTATTAAAACAGGTAAAAAATTAATATGATGTCGTTTTGGATTCGTTTTTTTTCTTTATCTAATAAAAAAAAGAAAAACATAAACAAAAAAGCAAACAGTGCATGAGCTAAAGAATATCGGTTATTGCGACCGAATTTTGTCGGCCTCATACACGTTGGTGTAACAGGATATAATTAAATACTGACCTCATCGGGGTCCGTGAGTTTAAATTCCCAGCCGTCGCCGGTCCAGGAGATGAAGCCCTGGCAGCCCTTGTCCGTCAGCAGCTCCAGCAGGAATTGCCACAGCTGGATGGGTCCTGAACCTGCGCAGTAACCCACGCTCGCTTTACTATGTACCATTCATTTTATATACCTTAGGTTAAATAAAAATAAATGGAGAATTTCACAAATATATTTTTTTAAACCTAAGCGAACCTAACCCCTTATCTAAAGCTACTTTTTCTTTAAAATATAGGTAAGAAATTAGCTAGTAGCTAGAATAAGCCTTTAGCAAACATGTCGCATATTGTTATAGAGTCTATTATCTATAAATATTATAGACTTAGTTAAAATGTATTAAAACTTTTAATTCCATTAAAGACTATGAAATTTTAGAAGCTTAATGTGTAGTGCGAACAACACATCTTAGTATTATTTGTTTTGTCGTAGTGTCAACTGACCGGTGAAGCAGGGCCCGGTGGCAGGGTAGGGCAGCTTGTCCTGCGGCAGCAGCGCGTGCTGCTCGGCGGGCCACTCGGCCCACTCGCACGCGCCGCCGTACTCCGCCGCGTAGCCCTCGCCGTACACCTCGCCGCCGCCGTACCGACCACCGCTATCTGCAATATAACATATTATATAAATAATTGCAATAAATAAAAAAAAACAAGTTTATTGTCATCAAAAAGAAGCAAGAATATGATGACAAAGGGCTGCAGGCTCGGCTTGTACCACATGACCGATACCATGCAGTGCTGATTTTCAGCCTGTTCAGGGGTAACCCACCAGTTGGCAATTTAGACGATTGTTACCCACAAGGATTGGTATTTGGACTACATTTGTTTAACGATAAGGAAGAAAATTAACGGTGGAACGATCAGAGATTCAGCAGATGTCTTGCAGTTGTGTCCCTTACTTGCTAGTATTCATTAAACCTTCTATAAATAAATTATCTACAAAAGACGAATATTTCGCGTAAAATGAAAATGTAAAAAAATAAACACGTTAAAGTCGATTCATCACTATGAAACTACGTCCAATGCCACTAAATTAAGTATAAACTGCTAACTTCTGATAAAAAAAAAACAAAACCGTCGTCTAAATATTCATACATCCGATATCGAACAGTTAAAAGTATCGATGTTAAAATAACCGGTGGTGTTCGCCTAGATTTCTAAATCGCAAAAGAAACTACGGATGTTGAATTGGCGGATATGAGTCGCCGTCTTGTGTCATTTAGTTTAAAATATTCAGATATTCGCACACGGGATGTCGAAAGGCGAGATTCCCTGATCAGTTGGAACTTGGCACTCGATATGAGCTAGTTAAAACGTACAGTTTGTCAAAAACTCATTCGTACGAGTTCAAAATAACAATTGACCAAAGTGGTTTGAAATTATAAAGATAAGCTCCAAAAACATAAGTGTAAAAAACGTTGTGTAATTGTGAAAATAAATTGACAAGTAAGTACGAAACAGCATTTTGTTAAGAAAGACTGAGAGGTTTTGAATAAATACAAACTTTTAATATACCTTTTAACCTTTTATATTTTAACTTGACATAAGTTCAAAAGATAATTAAAAACAAATGAATGCATTGATGTGACATTTTCGAGAACAAACATATTCAAACAAGATGAAAGGGTTTTGCGTTAATGACCGTCCGTCTTGAAACTGAATATGTTCATTAATTATGGGTAATACAAGAAATCCTTTTTATTCTAATTAATAAAAGCCTCTACAATTATTTTGCATTACAAAATTATTACGATTACATGCGTCACGCTCACTATACTAAGTTACGACGTGTGTAAGTTTGTATTTTTTGTCATTTGCATGATAAAATTATTTATCTTTTGCTTACAAATCTCTAAATCAATATTGAACTATATATTGTATCGCGTAATATGGTAAATCAAATCTTTGTCTAGTCAACTTCTTACTACTTTCTTACGCTACTTATAGGTACAGTATTTGAAGAATTAAAACTGTATTTATATATAATTAGTTACTCACTTCTTGGGTATGGCTTGTTATAGGTGTGGGGTTGGTATTTGTGTTCGTGCGTGAGCAGGGGCTGCGCGTGCGCGTGCGCGTGGTGGTAGTAGTCGTCGAGGTAGGGCTGCGGCGGGGCCGCGGGCGCTCCGGCAGGGTACTCCGGCGGGTAGTACTCCTCTAGGGGCGAAGCGCCAGGCGCGGAAGTCGCGCCGCTTGCTTCGGGGTAGTAGGTGCCCGCTTCCCGAGGACCGCCGGTCGTGTAGCCACCTGTAAGGGAAACAATTAATTGATAACAAAAATCAGCTTTCTGTTAAAACATTTAAAGAAATTAAGATTATATTCGAGGAGATATTAAAATTACATTTGCACGTATCGTAGCTGCAGTACATTCAAGAACTAACGAATGTAACTATATTGTGAATGAATGGACAGTTTGTATAAAGTTATCTTAAGTCAAGTTGCGTAAGCTGGAGGCAGCTTCCGGCGGATATGTCTCTATTGGCAAACGGGCAGGCGGGCAAGCGGGCAGGCCCACAGTCGGGCAGGTAAGGCAATAGTTATTACGCACAGTCTGCCACTTGTACAGATTTTCATTGATTTGTGAGCTAAGTATTGAGAAACAATACAGTTGCAGCTTATTTAAGACAATTGTTAACTTATTGACGGCTTTATTAGACCGAGTTCGCGATAAAAACGGACTTTTTTACCGAGGCAAAATCTCCGTTTTTATCGCGAACGCGGTTTAATGAAGCCGTGGAGTTATAATATGCTAACGTTCTTCTTAACTCGTTGACACCGTTTGCTAAATAATATTTCGCAATAGACGTTTAAGCGGAAATGTTAAATGTGTTTGTGTTACAAACCCTGTGAAAGCTATGCAAATTCGGACCTGTCCTTATGAACCTATCAATATTATGTCTTATTTTACTATGTAATAGTTACACAAGTTTATTGATTTTTATAGGAAAAATACAGTTTTTTTTGTAAACGTAACGTAAACTTTGGTACTGGCTTGAAAGATGTAAAAAAGCAAAGAGATTTCTGGCTTAGTAATGAGTTAATCCTTTGATTTAAATTTCGAATATGGAACGTTTTAAAATAGTGTGGTGTGTGGTGCGTGTGCGCTGCGCGGCGTGCGGGGCCCGTGCGGCGAGGCGCGACCGTCGCGGTTCACGGCGCGCCCTTTGTTCTGCCGGACCCGCCGCCGTCGCACCTCGCCTCGCCACTGTACTCATTACAACCTCACGAATTGCAAACTTTTTGGAATCCTTTATTTTTTAAATCGTAACACTTTAGATCATAGTTAAAGTCTATAAACTACAGATAGTTTTGTCTATATCAATTTAATGTTGTTTAGGTGGTCGTAAATGATCCAAGAGTTCATGTTTGCAATTTAACCTTTTCACAAGCTTCTATTTCGTTTTCTTATTTTTTTATAAGCCAGCTTTCATTATAAGTACCTGACTATAGTAAAGTTTTGTTAAACAATCTGACATTCAAATCTTCGTCGTTCAGAACATATGGATGAAAGATCTATGAATAAAAGATTAAATACCTATATTAACGCTTATTACTTAACATCAATTATCAGTTGTATTAAAAGGTCTTTTAACTAAAACGATTTGCCGACACTTTGTACACATTTTGAAACAGTTTAAATTGGTATCTATGCTATAACGATAAAAGAAGTTTTTAACAAAGTTATTTTTGTTGTAATCGAACTTATTATCCGTGTACTTATTTAGATAATGGGATACTTCATAAAATTTCACTCGACAGCTATCTTATACTCTTTAAAGATTCGATGTCACCCAATTAACCGAACGTCACCTAATTATGTTAAAATGGAAAAGAAACTTTATCTTCGTACAATAAATTAAAGAGTTAAATGAACAAAAGGTGTTGTGTTACATCCGTAATCGATTTTTTTTGTCTAATCGAGTCGTCACTCGATAGGCACTGGCTGCATTAAAATGCATATAATTTGCTCGTTTTTATTTCATCGCTTGGGCAATATCCTTTTCCACTTATCTTTGATAATTTTCCTTTTAATTAAATTTCAAATGTAAAACAGTGTTCGTTAACTTTATCGGGTTTTTAATAAAATATAATTAATTCGGTCATTTCGATGCACGACGATAGTTTGGGTCCATTTTGAGACCTTTATCGTTTTGGATTTTTGGGTGCGATATGCAACGTCGTGTTAGAATAGGACAAAGTAAAGTGCTTTTAAAATTGCCTACGAACCTTTTATGGAGACATTTTGCTTAAAATATGCACTGGTGTTATGTAATAAATCAATTAATTGTAAACAATATACGTACAACGCTTGTAACAACATACATTTTGTGACCTTTATGCGAAATACGACGATGCTTGATTGAGTAGTACGAAAAACTTTTATAAACAACTTTTGTAACTGATTCTAATCAAATGGAAAATTTGCAATATGGTAATGTGACTATAATGCTCGGTTCACAATACGGGCTATCGGTTCGATTGGGCAATTTAACAATAGAGTGATGTCGTTTGTGAGCAGGGGGGCGGACGGTGGGCGCGGGGCGAGGAAGCACGCGAGCGACCGCTGTACAGTGCCATTCAAACTTTATGATGCCTCGCAATTTTGCAAGAGACACTGTACAATACAATTATATATTGGCGGGATAGAAAGAGATACTGGGTAGAAGAATAATAATGCTAATGCTTCCCTTTGCCCGTGTTCTAGCTTGCAATTTCAAAGTTTATACGCTCACAGCTAACCACGAGCCGCTATAAAGTTTGTATCTCGTTATTCTTCGGGGTCATCACTCGCACGATTGTTTGACCATTTCATTGACTACCGCCGTGATTGTATCATAATGTGGCCTACAACCATAGCCATAGAGTATATTGTCTATGTAACTTGAAATACTAAGATTTTCTTCAGAATAGGTGACTCCGAGTTTTACAAGTTTAAGCTCTTTAGATTCCATACAAAAGTTTGCAGATTCACGTAATCCTCTTATTAAATATTTCTTTTTAGTATACTTTTAGTAACAATTTAGAATATAAATTCGTAAAAAAGCAGTAGTTAGAGATTAAATATACACATATTTATCAAATGCTATAAGGAAAATGCAGTTATTTCGGTGTGCCGGTTGGCCGATGCGTGTCGGGTCGTGGCAATTAGATTGGATGTGGTCAGCACATGACCGCTGACCGCGGTATTCCCACACAATGAGCTTATATTGTGTCACTTTATAAGACTTTTGTGTGTCATATGTAATATTGCACATGGGGTACATATTTATTGCACCTAGGTAAGTAATAAATTGAGCTTTTTTGATTGATTACCATGTCTGAAACATGTAGTAGCTGTGATTTCTATTTTTCAATATGAAAGGGACGACTAAGTTTGTTTAGGGATGTTTGGTCAGTGCAATCACGTATATAGTAGGTAGGTATAACACATATTAATGTGTACTGTATTCTTATTAGATGAGGATAAATATGACCGTTCGAGTGTCATAGATGTCCGTTGTTTTTTGTCGTGTGTGAATCACAGTGAATGGCAATCAATTTAGGAATTGCGTGTTGCGAAGGTTCAAGGACGCCGATCTTGTCCAGAGGTCGACAATGACATTACTACATCGTTAACGACTTTAATGTTTTTTTGTCCATTTCCAAAAACATAATTCAACAAATTAAGTATAATTGCCAATTAGGTTTAGAGGTTGGATTTCTTATAAAGGGATTATCGGGTGTTATGGTTGTTTAAAATGCATTAGCAAAAGCTTTTTTGATCGTTTTTGGATTTGTCGTAATGTTATACTTAGGTTAGGTTATTCTTATTGAGTTAAGTATGAAGGTTAAGTAGGTAGTTAGACGATAACATAAGTTTCATCTTTTTATAATAAATACAAAATATTTAAAAGTGTTTATTTTCGTTTCAGGTATAATAACCAAACAGCAAGGGTGTTTATTTCCAAACGAAACTCCCTACATATTTTTTTAGTTGGCACAATCGTTGAGAAAGAATTTGTCGAAAAATTGTAAAAAAGAAAAGTATTTGAGCGTCGAAAAATAATGGTGCGCGACAAGGAAAGAACAAAGGCGTGTAAACAAATCACTGTTGAGTGTCAGGCAGACAAATAGAAGTATTTTAATGAAGCGAAGTCGCCTAATTACAGCTCCCTTCGGACGTAGAGCGACATCTATAAATCTCGTAGAGAACGTTGGAAATCACGTAAAAAGCCCCCGCGGGATCTGACCCCGGGACCCCGCAAGTCTTCCCGGCGAGCACGCTCATTCAACGTGCTCGAACTTCCTTTGATATATAAACTCTACTTTCTTTTGCTTTTGTTGTCCAAATAAATGTAAATAACCGTGAGATGAGTTTCTAAGTTTTGATTTTTTTTTTCATTTTACAAAATAAAGAATTTTCATCTTTAAATATTTTAACATTATGATTTTTTCAAACACAGATCGGTAGTTTAACATTATTTTGCAGGTCGGCACCGCTGGCGGAGTATTATAAGCATGGTGGCACAGAGCAGCGAGATGAAGAGGTTTGTTGCGGGAGGCGTAGTGCGGGCGGCGCGAGGCGGGGCGCGCCAATCGTACGCGGCCACGCCTCGCGCGGGTCGAAAGGTCGACCCCGACCATTGGCGCGGAACGATCCCGGACCACAGATAAAACATCGACTACAGATCAACATCTCCAAACGTCAAACCAAAGACAATCTTTTGTTTTTTTTTTGAGCTTATAGTTTTAATAAAAACTATTAACGTGTAGCAGCCAGTTAGTTTATTACAAGCAATTTTGTCGTCTTCTTGGCAAGTTTATTCCTTGTGTTGGAAGGTTTATTGAATTAGTCATCAATATTATTTATAAAAAGAACTGCTTAATAAAAACTTTTGACTTCCTCAAATATGAAGGTCACAGGAAACTTACAATTAATTGCTTCAAAGTTACATAGAGACTGTTTAATATACGAACAACTTTACATTTATTTATGGATATCCTTCGAATTGTTTGACATATACCCTCCCTACATAAGATATGAATGTATTTATAAATAAAATATGCACCTAGTAGCTACTGTGGTACTACACATTATGAGTCACGCTTGAGTGGTTAATTATGTTATTTTAAAGGAATTTAACTCTGATAGTAGGTTAGCAACCATGGACATTCAAAAGCTAAAAAGGTATATCATAGCAAATAACTTAAAGTGAAGAAGTTTCTTATTCTGTACTGTAGTTAAAATTTAGAATGTCGTCTCTTACTACCTTATTTGATTTGTAGATACTTTGGCAACTTGTTCTCTTTTTTCCATTAACTTTAATCCGCTATGACGTTTTTTTAATTAATAATTTCTATACATAAAATATGCATTTGTTGGTTATTTGTAGTGCACTAAGCTGAGTGGGCCACATGCGACAGTAACCCTAGCCCACGCACCAGCTGCAACTCGATTCCCGCGCTTCTTTTACTTTTTTCGGTGAAATTCGAGAGCCGCGAAATGTTCCTCTCTTCGTATAACTTTTTTTATCGACAAGCACGCGCTAAGCTTCCCATATGGCGTTATGACTGCCAGTACACGCTGACAAGCTTTTAATTTTAAATTGTTAATAATTTCTGGAAAATTGTTATTTCTTCGTAAGGATTTCGTATGTTATCTTGGAGATCTGTTTGATATTTTACTTTTTTTTTAATAAAAATATATACATCATTACAAAACCTACAACGCAATAAATGAAAGTTGATAAAATAATAATGACAGATGTTATAAAATGGCATTAAATTAAAAAGATTGCTGTTATTGTTGATAGCAATTAACTAATTAAAAAGGCTATAAAATCTCAAAAAAAAAAACTAATTAAAAAGTGAAAAGCTTAATATTCTACAGATGTGATTATCTGAAATGTTATTTTTATAACAAAGTCCTATTTATTAGTATTTTAACAATCGTCGCGTATTAATGTGGTCGGCGAAAGAGTCCGTCGAAATACGCGCCAATTCCAATTCGAGAGCGGAAGTCGAAATATGATTTTTTTTTAATTTTAGAAGCGGCGGCGGCGCAGGTGAGCCGCGCGACGACAGCCGACTTCGGCCGAGCGACATATTGTTGCCACATTAAATAATTAAACATTTAAATGGCGGCAACAATTATCTAATTTTTCTGTAACGTCTTGTATGTATGGTATTAAATATTAAAATTAATATTTCTGTATTTTATTAAATTTTTAAAAAGTTAAGACTTACTTTAGTTAAGGACAAATATAAGTGAATAGTTTAACAAGTATTAAATGGAGTTAATATTTGATCTGGATTAAAAACTATAGATTAAGGACACAAATCTCGATAAGCTTTCACTTTTAAAATCCCTATACACAAAAAGTTCCTTGCACAAATGTGCCAGGTGCAGAGGATGACACGTTTGAGAATTAATGAATTTACGTTGAAAAGCGAAGGGCGTTCGTTATCTTTGTTTTCTTTTAACAAAAATTTTGTATAAGCTGGTTTATAACTATGGCAGAATTTTTACAATTCAGTTCATATGACGCGTGTTTTGGGGAGCTATTTTATTTCTAAGATATCGTTTAATCCCTTTGAAGCTACGAGAATAGGACACCTACGGCGTAGCAAGTAATTAGATTTTTTGCAGTTGAACTATTCTAGGAAGGGCTTGAGAATAAGGATAAAGCTTGCTTTTACTGACTAGCTTAGTTTTAAATTATGTATTTAATAATCAGTATTTTTTTATATACAGCTGTTAATGGGTAGATTTATTCGAGTCCGGAAAGTGCATAAATATGAACAGGAATCGTGGGAAAATGACATTCGAGTTTTATAAGAGGAAATCGCAGTCATCGTAGCGTGTTTAAATCAAACTCAAAATTGGAGCATCTTTCGACAGGAAGTGTTAAATATATTAACGTCGGGGACATCGCGTCGTCACGTGACCACACTCTATCAACACCAATTATTATTTTTAATTTCTAAACGATGCACGAAATTTATACTCCGGTTAATTCGCAAGAATAAGTTCAACGTTTTCGTTATTGATTGTTTCCTTTGGTGCATAATAAACTTGTTTTTTTTTCTTTTTAATGTAGTTAATTTATTTAATCTACAAGCAGCTGCTATAAATTAGAAAAAAGAGAAGTTGTGCCGTTAACAAGGTTAAAGCAGACTTTTAACATGACAGATTTCTTTTTATTTGATAACTTTATGAGTTTATGTTTTTTGAGATATGGTTTGTGGTTTCGTTGCACGACGTCTGTAGATTTGTATAATTACTAGCTTCAAAACTGTATTGATATTTACGATAGTACATTTTATAATCCGCAAAATAAAGTAATACATCTCGTATTAGAAATAAATTGTAAATATTGATGTAAACATATCTTTACAAGCCATATTCATAACAAGTAACACAATTTTTATGTACAACATAATATTCGACAGGATGTCGTTGGTGGCTGTGTTACCGTAAAACTTAAAACTCCGGTCATTTCTCTGCTCGTTTTATGTATGAGCAGGGAAGTGAGTAACATATTGTGTTTAATTATTTTATACGCACGGGTTTTATTGGCAATAAATATCGGATCTGGTCAGAGGCGACGTTGGGAAGCGTCGCTGAGGAACCGAATGCGACTCTTTTTTTAGTTGAGGTCATGCACTGTTATAATTTCTTATACTTGAAATTGTTTGTATGATTGCGTACTTCATAACTTTAACTTTAGTGTAAGTTCGTTATTCGTATTACGTACGACATTGTTATTTTATTATTTTTGACAGAACCAGTCCCTAATACAAACCAATTTGAAAACCTGTAATTTATCGCTCAGATCAATAAAATAATACGATTAAGGTATGTGTTAGAATTATGTTCAAGTTTAGTATAAAAATATTTGATTGAAAAAGGTAGGCCAATTAAAGTCCAAGTTCTAATACAATTTTATAGACATTCGTAGTTAGAGCTATAAACAATTCTTAGAAATCCAATCATAGATCAATAAGCGCTAAACTGTACTCCATCGAGCATTACATTGTCTAGACCTAATAAACCACAGAGCGAATGAAGTATCAGACAGCGCGTAGTTCACGCTTCATCACACACGTAGCGTAGCGTGTACAAACATTGTGTATCAGTTACACATCTTGTTAATTCATTAATAAGTACACTTACTATTAACCGTCTTATTTTGTGGTGATTTGTTATATGTGATCTTTTTTAGTTGTGTTTTATTACTTTTGTAAAAGTTTACGGCTGATAGATTTTTTAATCCGTCACGTCATATCTCCTTTTTTAATCGATATTAATTTAAGTACTCAGTTTAACACGCCTGCCACAAGTAAAATCATAAATCCCGCGGCAGGCAGATATCGGCCTGTTACGCAGTGAGCGTGTTAAAGGAAGTAGAGATAGAATTCTAATAGGTACTCTCGTTACTTATAAATATTATATTAAAACTGTGACAAATTATTCTCTAGGTTTTAGTCAATATCTAATAAAATTAGTAATTTATGTGTTAAAACGTAGTGTCAGTTGGTGTCGTATGCTGTGTCTATGGTCGGTCAGTGCGCATGCGGCAGGTGCGCGGCCACCTGCGCACGCGCCGCTCGTTACAAAAACGCCTCGCGAACGACCCGCGCTACACGACCCTCGCACCGCCGTCAAGGAAGCCGTGTCAAGACTTGCATTACTTTAATATATAAATGTTTATAAGTTGGTTATCGATCTCTTATTTAATGATGTCCAAGTATAAGCAAAATTGGTAAAGTCAACATCTACCTCTTTGACCTTTATTCATCGTGATGAACCTGTTATAGAAAATATCAAATAGTATCCACTGTTGAACTTATAGGCCGTAATGATTTCCACAAAGACCTGCTAGTTGGATGCATTCATCTATAAAAAAACTGATAGTAAATTGAGATGAGGATTAATCGTTATGCAGTTTTATGAATGAACTGGAGGTGATAATGTCTGCGGGTTGTGTCAGACGCTCGCCGGGCAGGATGTAGTGGCGCTATACTCCGGCCGGAAGCGCGGCCCATCAATGGACCTACGTGACGACTCTTACGTCACAACGTCGTAAACTACAGTTCAAGTTAAATCCCTCATTAGTTCAATTTAGATGATTTTTGGTGTAATTTTAAAGGTCATTGTCATCAACAAATATTCCGAAAGTGTAGATAATTACAGAAACTAAAGATTAGGACGTGACGAACAAAAGATCTTAATATTGTTACAAAATTATAACAATTTCACAATAAAGCTTTAAACGCAAGTGAGACTCAAAAGCTATCTTATATCTTTAATTGAAATAGGTTTCTACTAGATGAAAGTGTAAAAAGCGATGTAATTGTACATGTAATAGATTACATAATAGTTTCTTACAATTACTTGGGTCCATAGTTATAAAAACCGTCGAATTAGAGGTGCACTGGAGGCGGTGCGACGAGACGGCCGGAAATGGCCATTTTGTTGTATCAATGAACCGGGTATGACGTCATGTACTAGACAATGACGTCGTAAATACTTGAACTGAATATTTAGGTGGTATTATAGCTACGAGTATATCTAAGATATGAAATAATGTATTTCGTGAGCTGTTTAAAATATCATTATTTTACAGGTCTGGTTTGCACGAAGCAACAAGTAGAGAAAACAAATTAGGAAGATATATAAACTATCGCGGAAAGACATTTATTTTGAACAGATATACAGTGTGCAAAAAAATGGCTTAGATCTAGCATATATTATCATAGAATGTATAATAAACAAGTCTCCAGACCCAGTAGTTTAGGCTGTGCGTTGATAGTTGAGTCAGTTTACTCTTTTATATATATAGATAAGATAATGTGTTTCCAATAGCAAGTAACGAAGGCTTTAGTCTAAGCTGAGCGTATCGTTTGCGGAACAGGTGCGTTGTGTGTTAGACAGGTGTCTTTTATTGACTTCTTGTGTGACTTAGAACATCCTAATGACATTGGTCTACAATTAAATTCTGAGACGGCTGAAGTTGGCATTGCAAAGGTTATACAATTCATATTGTAACTATAAAACTCAATCTTTATTACAATGTCGAAATACATAGAGTAATGCTGGCTACAGACGTTCGGTTATTTAACCGTACAGACGTGTGTACTAAAGCCGGCTACACACGCTTAAGTTTAAAAATTGACGTACACACGTCAATTTGAACTGCACAGTCGAACTGTACAGTTCTCTGCTTTGCCTACACACGTCACCTGTGCACCTAAAACTGAGCGTGTGTAGCCGGCTTTAGATTGTAAATTGTAAGATAATGGTGGTTAATGTTAATAGAAAAGTTTATCCAGAAAATAATAATAATTAATTGAACAAAATCTTAACACTAGTACAGCTTTAATTTTGTTATATATCTTACTAGCGGTCGCCAGCGATTTCGTCCGCGTGGAACCTTTATAACATCAATTTGAAGTATTAATAGAAACCTCTATGCAAAAAGTCTTATCTCATTACAAATACATTTTAACATATTTAAAAATGTTAAACAAATTATTTTTTAATCTATACCTATATTGTTTATCTACTTATTTATCGTTTGTGTTGAAATGTTATCGCCCTCTTGTGATTTTTTTTTCATCTAACCAATATGTCCCCTAAAAATATTTACATATGATATTTGAATTCTCATACGCATTAGGAAATTTACGCAAATATTATGCCTTATTTTCGCGAATTCTATTATTTTTTTATCATTTATTCTATAATGGACTGTTAGAATGACAGATTTACAGCGGGCCCACTACGAGGATTGTTTTAAATAAATTGGCGAATGACGTATTCGTGAAAGCCCAACTTTAAGCGCTTGGCTACATTGGATTACACTATTTGTGGTATTTATTAAGCCTAGCATTATTTATTGGAAACAAGAACAACTTATTTATAGTGTTAATGGTCCTATGGAAGGGTCAAATGTCAATCAATCATCAGCTCAATATACATCCCTACTGAGGGGCTCAGAGCCTTTTTTTTTTTTTTTAAACGTCAGGAAATGCATTTAGGCACCTCTACGCCGGGCGTGCAATGGCGTAGAGAGTGTGGGACTCGCCGGCCACAGAAGGTGACCGTAATACCCACTAAAACCTGACGGCCCTCACACGTATTACGGGGGGGTCGTGGGCACTGTTTAACGTCCACGACAAACTCAGGCTCAGAGCCTTACCCTAAGGGGGTGATTAGGCTATAGTCAAACACACTGGCCCGGTGCGGGTTGATCGACTTAATACACATTTTGAATTTCTACGCCGATATGTGCAGGTTGCATCACGATCTTTTCCTTCACCGTAAGAGCGTCAGGTAAATATGGACATATGAAATTCGAAAATCTCAAAGACACATTGGTACATAGCGGAATTCGAACTCGGGACCTGTAGATTACAAGTCATGAGCTAAACCCCTGAGCCACCAACGCTCTATTTTAAATACGCTACGCACCGAATTTTAAAACATGTCACCGGCAAATTCTGAACTCTGACAATTTACGGTCGAACAAGGAAAGTTTTCATATTTTCTTATTTTTCTTACAAATCTTTGCCAAATTATAAACAATTCGTACAGTTGACAATTTACAATGTAACTAGTGAAACTGTAAGTTCACAATCGGTCGGTGACCTAGACGTACGATAGAAGAGCATTACGGTCACGTCTTATAGAATTCGAATAAGATTTTCGTCGGCCTGTAAAAGGAAGGAAGCGATTACTGAAAGGTGAGCGACCTGCACCGTTAACTCTTATTGCTTACCATTTGTGATCGTCCGCGCTTCAACTTAGGTCGATTATGCACTAGCGTGAACCATTTGACATAATATAATTCAATATTTGAAGTTTTGTTAGAATTACTAAGAAAAAAATAATGAGATTTTAACAATATTAAGAAAAGACCGTATCTTATTGGATTATTTTTTTATAAAGAGAAATATTATTTAAAAATTAAACTTTTTGTACTAAGTATGACGTTTTATTTGCAGTTTATGGCCATTTAGGAATATAAATTGGTGCATTTTTTTAGTTCAATATCTCTTCAAATAAATCATGTGTGCGTAACACTAGTTCCACACCAATGTGACACCAGCTTTATAATGCGCACAAAATGTCCAACACCGATCCTATCAGGGCAAACAGAATGAATATTCAAGCAATCTCATGCCGGTGCGTGACATCCATTTTCATTCTTGTTTAACCTATGATATCTTTGTTGAAAGACTAAACCGCGCCATAATGTATTCAAAGTTAAAATAATCAATACTTTTGGACCTAATGAAACTTAAATTTTTTTTTATGCGGCTATTTGTAAAGATGTAAGATCTTTTTTAACATTTAATTTACATTTAAAAGGTAACGTTTCGACATTATCTATACTTAAATCTAATTTACCACAACTTTAATAGGTATATTTAAAATTAAGGCATCGTTAAACAATTGAGAAAGTGTAAGTCTAGAAAGTTCTAGAATAATTAAGCATTTGTATTAAGACGTCATCTCATACTATGAACGCATCTTATTCAAGACCTTCGCTATAAAATTAAAAAAATATAAACGCTTTTAGAATATTTATATGACACAATGAATACAAGCTACACCATTCACAAAACATCGATAATTGAATGTAGATGCGGTGTTCAAATTATTTTCACGTATCTTGTGTATGCAAATGTAAGGTTTTGTGACGTTTGTGCGGAGCTTTTTATGCGCGTCACGCGGCGGAAGTGCGAGGTGCGCCCGCGCCGGATCCAACATGGCGACGGCGAAAGTACTTCCGCCCGGGAGCTTCGGCTATCAATCGAATCATAGTTTTTTTATAATCTATGGGGATGATACCACAGGTAAACCACGAAAAAGTCGATAAAATATTTTATGGTTCCTATTGTGTGAATACAATGATGCATTATTCTTACATAAATAATTTTATGCCGTAGTGTATTACTTAATTCATAAATTGAATAAAAATTATGTTAATTTACGGTGAGTAATACAAAACTAAAAAAAAATCGACCACAATTACCGTCGGAAAACTTGTATGTTGATCTAAAATGTTGCTAAAGTTATTGACCGAAGCACAAATCGTAGTAAGTAATGCGTGTGTATGTAAATTTTGTAATTAAAAATTATTTTTAAAACACTTACATCGCACGGAATTTACAGCTTTAAATAAGTGTATCATTTATACCTACTTTATAGTTCGAATTAATATTTTATTAAGCATAGGTTTGTTTGCTAGAAAGTATAAATTTAAAAAAAAACATAACGGTTAGGTTTAACCCTTAAGCTACGGCTTCATTAGACCGAGTTCGCGAAAAAAATTGACTTATGCGGAGTGTTACATTTGGAATAAATGTCAACGCGAATATGTATGAATTTTAATTGTATATTTTTCACATTTATAACCATTGTTAAAACTCAAGAATTCTAACGAGCGTTCAAAGTCAGTATAGATAAGAGAACACAAAACAACTTCGACGTTAATTAACTTGCTATTTTCCTGAAATATAACCGAGTCTTGTTCACCATATGCGATAACAGAAATATGCGATGTATATTTAACTTTATACACGCATTCATGGAATTAATAAAATAAAAACGGTTAAGGAAACACGTTCAATGTTTATTCAATTAAAATTTAATGAAATTACAACAACCAGTAAATCTATACTAATATTACGAAGAGAGAAACTTTGTATTTTTGTATGTATGTATTGAAATAACTCAAGAACTACTGAGCCGATTTCAAAAATTCTTTCACCGTTAGAAAGCTACATTATTCCCGAGTAACATAGGCTATATTATTCAATTCCACGCGGACGAAGTCGCGCACAACATTAGTTGTAAATATGTTAGTTGTCTTATTTATTTCGCTTACTATTATTTAGTAAAGATAAAAAGATTTATAGTTCCTCTGCATATATCTATTTTAATTTAAAAGCCGATAAATGGAAGTTACTATTTTATTATTAACATTTTACGTACGCTGAAAATAAGAGTGAAAAGAAGAGTTAGAAAACGGAAGTTCTAATTCAAACTAAAAGTGACTTCTGAGTTTATACCGTATCTTAATAATCCGACACATAAATGTAAATAAAAGTATTATAATAGTAATATAAATCAGTGACCTGTAGGCAGTAGGTAAGCTGGATCTGTATTGATGTTGTCGAAAGTCTGATCAAAAGCGAGTCTATTGTTTTCATTATAGTTTAACTTGGGCGCACCACACACTGATTGCTCGTAGGAGAGTCTCGCGGCGAGCGCGCTATCGTACCCTCGACTGTCCCTTTGCTCACTTTCATTGTACTGCTTGTTCACTTTAGCACTGTAGTCCGTGAAGTTGAGTTTGGTCAGCGTCATCATAGGAAGGTGCAGGGGCGCCAGCGCCGGCGGGGCGCCCACTTCGCCCGGCGCCTCCACGATAAGCATAGCTTTACTTTTAGTATCCGTTTTCACTACCGCATCACAATTTCGCACAGATGTCAAATTGTTCTTTAATAGTTCAATGGTTATTTAAAAATAATATAGCAATGTATCTTTACAACTCATTTGAATTGAAAATAAAATATGCAGAAAAAAATATTTTTTGTAAATATTTTTAGTACCTAACAAAGTTTCCCAAACTTCTACGAAGCTACGATCGTGAGTGTGCGCGCTTTCGAATGTAACGGAGCACCGTACCACTGTGCGTTTTACGATCGACTGAGCGGAGCTTTCGGGCAGTTCGTCCGGGCGGGCCGAGAGAGGGCGGCCGCGAGCCGAGCTCACCCGACCGGCGACGGAGACGCACGAGGCGCGTACAGTCGCGACCTGTCGCGCCACCTGCCGCACCGACACCGACCAACTGTTGCACGACCGTTGATTTTTTTTCGGTACCCCTCTATCATAAAAATTAGCACAAGCACCGTCGCTGTCTAATTAACACACTTGACTATTTAAAACCGTCACAATAATGAGATAAATCGATATTAATTGCCACTTTCGGAGTTTTTAATGGTTACTATTATGGTTAATTCTTTTCTAAATTACAGGATCGCTCTTAATTCTCTTCTCTATAGAACGCACTTGGTGGCAGTAACGATATGCTTTGATTATTTATACACATTTTCCTTTTAAGGACAATTTAAGAACTACAGGAAAATAATGCCACATAAATAAATACATTTGTTTATTTATGAAGCCTATGCCTACTGCTATCAGACATAAATAGAATTTAAAAAATATTTATGCATACAAATACAATATTGTGGTTTATAAGTAAAATAAATGCGGAATTATAAATTAACGTAAATAAGTTCTTGTTATGACTACTTATTGATTGTTAAAAGTTTGGTTCCATTAAAAAAATATTATTACATTTTATTTCTTCATAAACTCAATAGATACAGACACACATTACAAATGAAAATTGAGATTTCTTTAAATTGTATACAAAATATTATTTCCATGATTATTTTATATTCTTTTGTTAAACGTGCGATACTGGCAACGTAGAGCGTCATAACAACATAATGAGAAAAGAAACAATAATAATTTTGTGCTTGTGAATTGTTTCCCATGGCGCTGGCGCTGGCGGTGACGAGGTAAATCGTAATTACGTATAATGATTATGAGATGTGACGTGATGCGGCCTTGACGTTGGTTAGCGTTCGGAACGTACGTCTCGAAAAGACCGTTTGAATTTAAATGCTTTTTGCGCATTGTCTAACTATGAGAGTAGCCAAATACAGAAACAACTGCTGTAAACAACACAATCTAACTTAAAGCCACCTTACAGTTTGACTGTGTAGTTAAAATTGACGTGTGTACGTATTTGAACTGCACAGTCAAACTGTACAGTTTTCAGTATTGCAGTTAAAACTGTACAGTTAAAAAGCTGAAGGTTTGTAGCCGGCATAATTTGGAATGTAATTTCTGAATAATACAGTAGCTTAGAAATTATTTGTGTAAGTTCAATTTCAAGTTATGCTAAGTTTTGGCACGATGTATCGTCATCGTCGTCACATACGTAACGTAAAGATCGTTAAACATTAGAACCGTATTTACTTCCAACTTAAGGATGTTTACAATAGATATTTCGTTATATAAGGGTAAGAAAAGACAGATGTATCTCACATATAAGGCAAATCGCGAATTTGATTCGATGGGGCGGGAAGAATTTTCGGGGGGCGGCGCTGGGTAGAAACAGGGTCAAGTTACAAGGGGTGGACTTGGATGGTACAAAAGACAGAGGGGGACGATGAGGTCCCGCGGGATAATAGACACCTGAGCACGTGTGCAGCCGGATACAGCCGCCATTGTCTACCGGAGGAAGTGATTTCGATGTCGGAAGATCCGAATTGTTTTTTTTTTATTGCCAAGCGAGCGTGCCTCATACGCAATACGATTGATGACTCGGATTATATTGAATAAAAGATTAATTAAATCATTTCCTGATGTACTATCGATATAGTATTATAAATGTAAATTTAAGGTAATGAATACGATATTTTTTAAAATTAATAAAATGTGTAAAGGGAGACATAAAAATGTTTTTAAATGGGATGTTGTTATTTGCGTCGCAATATTTAAATCGTTCATTACTTCATTTAACAGTTTTGTACACGCAGTTACAAAAATGAACTTTATGTGTAAAAATGTAGAGTTCGGAAATATTTGCAAGTTCGCTGAGTACTTTAGCAAAATAATGTGTCAGCGCTCGGCGAAATGCAGTTAGCGAAGCTTTTTGCCTGTGATGGGAAATGGCGCGGGAAATTACTACATTTGAATAAATGTGCCACGGAAATAAACACAAGGGATATTGTCTCTGGCAACAATCTCCCGCCACTTCGACATACTGCTCTACACGGGAAATAGAAATATTTTAACTGGCAACATTTACATTTTATAAAGGTTTTTATATTTTTATGAATTGTACACATCAATCGGTTCATAACTTAAATATAAATAATTTTAATTTTCTATTTTAAGTATTTTATTAGTAGTAACAAACCTAAAAGGTTAGTTATAAACATATAACACGATAAGTTCAATAATAATAGTAAGTATTTATTTCCAAGGAAGTAATCTCAGAGTTTAGTATGCAGCTCACGCGACAATTTTGTGTATGGCAATCTTGTCCGCGATCGACATATGCGTTGATCATAGACAATTGAGTTTTTCTTTATTTCTCATACAGCCTACATAATTTTTTATCTATTAGGAACAGAATCTGTCGGCAAAGAAAAAGGCTCGAATTACGTATGGCGTTCGCGTAATGTCGATCGCAAAAAGGCAAAGTAATATTGAAATACCGACGATCGATATTCAGAGTCGAGTGTTCGTCGCGGCAGCGGCCGGCGGCGCGGCGTTTAAATTTAAAAATACAATTTACCGAGGAATTCCCTGCTTTGAATTACATTAAGTGTAAACAATAAAGAGCTAGTGAGCGTATCGGCCGCGGCATGCGACGGAAGTCACAGATAAACAATCTTTTTTAGATAAAACACTGAAAAATACAACATAAATCTGAACAGAGCCGATCACTGCGGCCAGAGGTGTCACGCTGGAGGGCTGCTACAGATTTATTTATTTAGTTAATTATAAATGTACGATGCCATTATTTAAACAAGACATAAAGTGTGTAATTAAAGTTGTAAGTATAATTAAATATTACGAAATTTAAGGCCGGTACAGGGTGGCCAAGTTATTCATCGAACATTAAATATGTAAATGCTATCAGCAAGCGCATGTATATCAACATTGAATATATTAGTGTCGACAGTCCGTTACTGCACTGACGGTCTAAAACTTTTTTTTCGAAACATTCAAACCTTTGCACTAATTAAAAAAAGTCCGTAACATCCGGCCTCTTAACAGAACCGATTGAATACTGATTTGAAATTCGATTTAATATTCCCTATTAACCCGAGTCTAAGGTTAAAATATTTCGTTTCCTGCAATTTAGGGGAACGTATGGCGTTGCCTTTGACAATATTTGTTTTTTTCTGCACTAATGTTGAATTAATGGAACATTTAAAAGCAAATTTGATGGTTCTATGGTATACGAAGCCGCAATTATGTTTTTCATTGTAGCGCTGTATTGACGCAGCTCCCGAGAGCTCTGTTTTAAATTGAGCGCGCTCGGGACGTCACTTCCGGTACCAATAATTTATTTCTCTCGGCCTCCGTCATGTGGCGGGATGGCGCGAGATACGACATTTATCCACATTTAAATTTGGAACGATTTCTGAGAACATTATGATTGTGACATATTCTTCTTGCGCTTCGGTGGAGATTTGAGCGAATTTATACTACGTTATATCATTGACAATATTTGCGTTTCCATTCATTAAAATTATCTTTAGATATCATAATACTATCGCAAAACATGATTAGAGAATGAAAAGTGATAAGATTTGAAATTTTGTAAATGTAATCGAAAATAAACAGAATGAGTAAAAAATATGGATAAAGGATCGAGTGGAGTGAATGAGTGTTGTAGCGAGTGACGGGTGACATTGTTGTGACAGCGATATCTCAGGGCCACCGCTGCGAAGGACAATCTGCGCCCACGGCGTCCGCCACACTACTGCCTCCGATAACATATTGAGGACATTATATTGAAACAGCTATTTAAATAATGTTATTGTGCTTTTTTATTACTCGCTTGTTAGTGAAAAATGATAAAACAATCGTTGTTAACATGTGTTTAGGTACATTCGTCAACCCACACGCTTAAACTATTCTATTATTAATCAGGGGGTTACCCAAAGCACATTCGCTGAGAAGCGAATCTATGCCGAACTTCTAATGTGACAATCACATGACTTATCGAATATCAGTTTCATACATTTTTGTCGATTCCATCAGCAATATCGCCAGGCTTTTGCGACTTTCGTACGACGTAATTGAAGCATTACTTAGGGTGAGTGAAACAGGGAACGATTAAGAAGCGACCATCAAATAACGGGTAATAAATGCCCCTCAAATATTTGTTTTTGTCAAGGATTCTCGCAATGAGCGTAGGGAGTATGGCAAATAAGGCAATTAATTGAATTCGGCACTTCAGAGGTGCCGCCGGCGGTCTTTGTCGGCACCTCGGGCTTCGGACTCCTTTAATAGTAATACGATATCCATTGTGCGGATTCGAGAGGATTATTAAAGGTCGAAGGATTCGCGAAAACTCCTTCGTAGAGTTCCCACCGCACTAGCACTAGTGATGTACCCGGGCAAGGTGCACCACACCTGCGTCAAAACAACGAACGCTACTTGAGTTTCAACAAAAAATCTATTTAATGTTCTTATAGAGTTGTTTTTAATATTCATCTCTAATTTCCAGTTTGTGTGAAGATTTAATTTGAACAACTTTTTTATAAAATGCTATTTCACGAAATCTTGGGTAGGCAAAAAAATGCAATCACGTTTGAGTTTTATTCCAACTCTACGACTGTACGGCTAGAATTCATAATCATATTAAATACCTACTGTGTTCGTTTTAAAATTTTATTTAGCTGGTAAGTAAATTGGTAGTTTCACATCCTAGCTACGTTACTTTTAATATCCTAGAAGTTCGACATGGTTAGTGTCAGTTTTAATAATAATTTGTCACTAAATAAACTATTTTTAAGTAAAGATTAATGGTTTAAAAAGTAAAACAACATATTCACTTATCTATGGATTATATTGAAACACTGGCCGACAACATAAACGGTACAGTAGAAAAAAAACAGTTTATTGTGTCAACGATAAAATATTATCTGTGCTTGCAGCATTCTAAGTTCCAGGAATGCACTAAACCATCCGGCCGCAATTAAATATAAAACAAGTGTAGGACGATTTCAAGTTAACAGTTTTCATTAATAAATGTGGGTGATAACGTCCTTCGACGCAAAGCACTGATAAGTTATAATTTAATAAAATGAAAACAATAAAACAATAAACACCTACAGTTAGAATATATTTTTTCTCTTGCAACTAGTATGCCAATATCAACCGAAAGCTTTTCTTTGCTAAGCTTTTGAATTTGGATAATGGCATGATGCACATAACCGATAGCATAAAAAACGTAAAAGATAAAGTTTAAATCAATTAATCAAGGCTTATAAGTTAGCGTTAAGTATTAATACTAAAATAACGTAACATCGTGATGTAAAGTGCAAATATCGGCGAAGAAATTCATAGATGTGTGAGAAGTCACGCAAAGTACGCGCTAGTCGTGGCGTTGCGGAAAATGGAGCCCGTCATGGGTCGAAGTACTTGTACTAGTATTAAAATCTATACTAATATTATAAAGAGAGAAACTTAATATTTTTGTATTTTTGTGTGTATTAAAATAACTCAAGAACTACTGGACTGTTTTCAAAAAAACTTTCACCATTAGAAAGCTACATTATCCCCCAGTAACATAGGCTTTATTTTTTAATTCCACGCGGACGAAGTCGCGCACTGCAGCTAGTATATAATAAAAAAACAGTATCCGAAATAGTTTCGTATTTAGCTTTATATCTGAATGAAGTGAAATGTATTTTCTTGTTTTAATGAGATCGCAGGCATTGTAAGATAGGGACGTATCACTGATATTGTAAGTAATTGTTGCTTATTTATAGAAGATTGTAAGTCGTAGTAATTACTGACAAGACTTGTAATTTGTTACTGGATTATATACCGAGTCTTTGATGTTAGTGTGTAGACAGCAATCGTATATTAAAGGTTTATTAATTGCTTTATCGAGCATTACAGTCAAATGCTCATTCATTTTATAAAACTATATTGTAGAGCTTAGTTTAGTGTTAAAAATAGACGATTAAATGTGTACCTAAGTATGTAAATTGCAATAGACAAGTCTATGCTATTTGTTTTAATTTAATAAATGAAAATGGAAAGCATAGAAGACTTTAACTTTTAAATGTTAATAAATGACAAAGAAAATACAAAATAAAATCGTTGTTACGATACCGAAGGTTTTCTTCTTGAACCAAAATAAATCAAGAGCGATAAAATCTAATTTGAATATTAAAGTCCTTTGTGCCCGTCTGACCCTTCCCCTTAATTTAAAATCGGATCGACGACAATCGAATCAGATTTAGGATTCGAATCAAGGCCACGTGAAGTAGGTGAATGAAGAAAACTGATTGTATAGGCCCTCGGGGTCTCGGAGAGTCCTTGTTAAGGACTCATTGAAGGACAAGGGCCCCTCAGTGCCGGGTTTATGTTCGTATTGTAAACTCCGCAGCGCCCTTTGCTCTTTTCGTGCGCCCTCGAATGCTATTCCTTTACTTACCTGCCTTCTTTGGGTTAAGTGCGTATTATGTATTTCTCCATGTTTCTCAACAATAGTAAAACAGGCTGTTTGTTCTTGTGTCATATTTAGATATCATGATAAAGGAGATTTTTTATGTAAACATATGATATTTTTAAGTAGGGTGCAATTATTACATAAATAATTACTACTTTTAATTTCAGTTATATATATTTTTCTTTTTTACACAGAGATAAATAATACTTTAAATGAGATGTAAGATAATATTGAGCTATACAATTATCTTCCGTAATTTTCTTTATTTGTTTACAGCAGTACATTGTTCACTTTATTGATTTTCTATCCCTCTCACATCCTTTGTTCCGAATTTCGTAATACGAAATTTGAAAAGGTCGCGCACGTGCGCAGGAGTGTGTATCGGGTTGCGCCGGAAGCTCGCCGCTTCAAGCACAATGGCTGCCGGATGTGGCCGCTCGAAACGACACCTATCTTTTTATCGATAACTTAGAAAGCTCGATATTTTGTCTGCGACCACTTTACAGCGGTATTGATTTCTCCGTTTGGCGTGTGCCTCGTTAAGTGTTAATAGGCGATTATTTTTTGCTGTGTTTATATAGGCGATAAAAAATTGTCCAATTGCATACATTACGAGGTAAGGATATGTGGTGTTTACCTTGCAATAGGGCGGGGCTTATGCGCTCGTCGATAAATCACCGTAGGGCAGGACGCCGGGCGTCGCAGAGTTTATCGCGACGGATTAAAGGCGCAGTATCACTAAATGGAAATAAATTATAATGATTGGTGCCACGTAAGTCACCTGCCACCGCTCGTAAACGTTCGCTAATAAGGATGGCCCTGTCGCTCTCGTTTATATCCGTTATGCACAGGTTTAATGACGCGTTGCGGTTAATTACAGGCTCATTAATGTCATCGGGATACTTCTGTCTTTATTGGTGTTCGTACCTTTAGTGAATTTCCATATTCAATAGTTCTTGTTTTTCTATATTCCGGTATGCCTGAATAGACTCTCTGCTCCATAACTTAGATATTCGTGCCTGCTTTATGTCTGCATACGTTTTTCATTCTAATATGGTAACTAACTCGTGTAATGTAGTTAGTACGCTGCTAATAATCACATTTCAATTAGATTTCGTACATAACTACGCAACTACTAAGTTCATTGTATCCGACAATGTATTTTTTTATGATTTCCTTTAAACTTGTTGCGAAGAGATTGCGAATTTTGCATTGCACGCAGTTTATTAGAAAAGTAACTTAAGTATTACATTGTGTTTATTTAAATCTGAGACATCTCAATCCATTGTGAAAGATGTCCTCAAACGATAACAATGTTTTGGCCATGAAAGTAGCAATTGGTCAGAGTGGTAGTGCATTTCGCAAAGTTGTTCCGCGGCGAACGTCCGGCGATTAGCCGAGTGCGCAACAAGGATGCGCACCGAACGGCTTGCGACAGCGCGGATGCCTCCGAATTGCACCAATGCAGTGTGTATACGCCTTATTAATATGAGCTATTGCAAAATATTGGATACGGTGTGTGTGCGTTAACCTTGAGCCGCTCGGCCCAGTTGCATTCGTTGGCAACGCTCGAGTCGCTCCGAGGACGTGAAAATTTACGTTTACTGCCACTGAAAGACGACTGCCGCCGAATTAATTAAATCTATGATACTTTGAATTTAAGTCAATTATTATTGATTCTTTAGACATCTAATATTGCTTTAGATATGTCTATTGTATCTAATGTACTAAAATATGTTAAGAATGGTTTTATAACCATTTCATTCCACATTACACCAACAACCAATTTACAATCAATATTAACTTATTAAGAGCTCCTTATTTTTCAATCTAATTAATGTAGTTTGTTCCATAAAATTGTGTTTTTTTTCTTCTGAAACTGACCAAAACGATCTCACTATTTTTAACTAATGTGATCGAAGAGAAGAACCTTTACGTGTATGAAGAATTTAAAAAAAAATGATAAATTTATAAAGACTCACCTCTCCATACAATCAGAGGGTCCAACTCAGTGGATTCCCTGGAGCGAGAGCTCGGGTGTAAAAACATATTTTAACCAGAATCCAGGTCTCCCATATTTGTGTGCGCACTCACTTGCACTCAGTTCCTGCCTTTCTACACTTTAATTTAGGTTATAATACTAAAAACTTTTTTAAAATGCAATAATAAAACTCTAGTGTCTTAGAAACTTTAGTAGTTTCTGGTAACTTTTGTTTGTTAGTTAAAGTGATGCACAATGTGTTTGTGTATGAAGACTGACTGAGTTTGAAGAATGGTACGCTTGCGGCGGCCGGCGGTGAGGGCAGTTGGTAGGGGTCGTGCACGCGCAAGCAAACATTATTTATGCTGATTTTCTTTTAAAAACACAACTTTATTAATTATCTATATTAGCCATATTAATAAAGCTATGTAAATGTGATGTGATATTTGTTTTAAATTGATTTTAATTTTTTCATCTAAATCAACTCGCATTTTTAAATGACTGAAAATCTCTTGATTAACGCTATTCAAAAGTTTGCTAGGTAGGTAGGTTTGCTTTTTTTACTCACATATCTTGGTATGTAATGCTTGTATATAAGTTGTTTATTTTACACATTTATATAATAATTATCGTGTTGCAACACGCAATGAAAACGAAGATGACGCGGTAATTATGGCAGGGGCACGAGACTCTAGACCTCCGATGGGCTGAAAGAGAGCGGAAAAATGGCGTCAAGGTCGCGCTTGCCACACGCCCAGCCGACTGGAAAACTAGTATGCGCTGTGTACCATTGCCTAGACTACTTAGACGTTGAATTACTATTTTAGTACCTATTGTGTTCTAAACGTTCATTGTCTCATTTAAAATGTTAAACTAAGATGATGTACAAAGTATTTTAGTAAATTTTGAAGCCAATGCAGAGCGACAAATTTTATCGTTTATTTTTTAGCCACTGAATTACCATTGCTTCATCACTTTACAATCGTATTCGAACTCCTGCGAGGTTAATTCACATTAATAAAATAAGAAGTTAATTATAAATCTCTCAACGATTAAATAAATCAGATGCAAGATATGGTTTAGTTCGCGCCTTATGAGTTGAGTTGTAAATGATGTCTACGAGACCACCCGTGCTAACGAGCGTGGAAGAAGGATCTTGTCTCTTCCAGCTATTTATTATTTCGGTAGCAGCGTTCGGCCGCAGTCAAAACATCGCTCCTATGATTTACAACGCAATAAACACGCTTTACATCTAATGGATACGAGCTTTTATACGTGATATTGTGCAGCCACCTCACCCTACTGATTGTAAAATTTGATTCATTATTCTCACTCGTAGCTGCAACGTACTGTTACAAATCAGATCTGTCGACATCAGTGACGATTTCCTTTATTGTTTTTAATTAAAATTTTTCTTTTTAAATTATGAGCAGTTTATAGTTTAATCGATAACAGATATTTCAATAAGTACCAAAGATAATCTCAGTTAAAAGTAAAGTTGAACCTTTTAAAGCATTTAAAATGAACAACTTGTAACACTCTACGGTAGAATTCGATGTGTCTGAATCCTATCTTAACTGCTCAATAAATAAGCAAAGTATTGTAGAGGGTCTACTGCGTAGCAATGCTAATGAATACTCCATTTCGAATAATAGTTAAATTCCGTTGTAAAGATTCAACGAGCATAAAAGACACTGCTTCAAAATTAACTACACAAAGCTTTTAAAAATGTATCGATGTTATTCTCTCGATGTCATCGATAATGAAGTCCAGGGAGTAAATTTAATGCAGAAGTTCTGTAAATAGATTAATCGATGAACAGGGTGGCCCCTGTCTACGACTTAAGCTCCTTTTTCACTAATCGAATAGGCTATACGCCCGACTGTAGGCGACTGCTATTTTCATGTACAATACAGTCATTTCTACGGCGTTGCCAAGACTGCTTGAAGAAATAGTAATCGAGTTCAGTGAGAGTAGAGGTGTTTTAATGGAATGAATGTTTATCTCGTATTTTCTTGGGTGTTTTTGTAGTTTTGTATACGGGGTGTGGGATGACGTAGGCGATAACATTCGAATTTATTTTTATGACATCGATTACATTAACCGTGGCTCGTAACTGGAAGGTAATTGTTGAGTTATCGCGACTAGTAGTTTAATGAGAGTGGTGTATACTGCACCGTAGATAAAATAGTCGTCGCCTTATCTTTACGACTTGATAGCGACAACGTAGATTATGCAATGGATTATGTTCAGATCAGTAGCTCGTAAATATTCTTACATTTATGCTTAAGAAAGTAGAAAGTTAAAGGAATTACATTATTTTCTAGGGAAAATACTTAGTATCTTATGAGTTAGTGTTCTAGAAAATAATTCATCTAAAACTGTAAGCTTGTACTCGGTCTTGTATGAAGGTAATCAAATCTAATTTGGTCTTTAATAAGAGAATTAGGGACAATAAGCGAGTTTCCGGTTTTGTGTAAATTTAAATTACGTGTTTATTACACGTCACATATTGTACCTATTTTGAACGCTTAATACGTGTTAATTAATGAAAAACTAAAATTCTTTTGTTCCTACTTTTACTTTAAATATATTGTATCTATAGAACATTACTTACCTTTATATTACTTACCTTTTTGAAGAAATACAACAGCTTCTTCATTTGTTTCTTTTACCTAAACGTCTACGTAACATAGTACTTACCAGTATTATTATTGTTGTAGTGGTGCGCGGGCGGAGGGATGTACTCGGCGAGCTCGGGCAGGCACACGTTGCTCTCGTACATGTTCGGAGGCACGTTCGCGATCAGGGAACGCTCCTTCTCCACATCTAGAGAATAATGTTATCATTATTGTCAGAATAGAAGCTGTGATTAAGATTGAATGATTGAGATGATGCACATACCCAGATTATCGTTATCCATTTTTTAGTCATTTTTAGTCGCTTTTATACACATTCTAGGCATCTTAAGTCGACTGGTTCTTTAAGAGTCTGGTCTAATAGTTCTAAGAGCGTCGGTGGCTCTGGGGTTTTAGCTCTTGACTTGTAAACTGCAGGTCCCGAGTTCGAATCCCGGCATGTACCAATGTGTTTTTCGATTTTCGATTTTCATATGTGCATATTTACCGACGCTCTTAGGTGAAGGAAAACATCGTGATCCAACCTGCACATATCGGCGAAAAAATTCAAAGATATGTGTATTCACGCAAAATACGCGCTAGTCGTGGAGTTGCGGAAAATGGAGCCCATCATGGGTCAACCCCTTTAACCTTTAACCTTTTAGTTCTGCATATGATCGTCACAACGTAGTTAGACCTTTCGATGTATAGATCACAATTTTTTTTTAATATAAAAAAACGATCGATCAAGTTCCTGGATATCTAAAGATTCCTTAGCTTTTAATGGAAATAAAGAAAATAACTACGGTATCTAACATACCTTTTTGTAATATTTCGAGGTGTTCCCACAGTATATCTCCCATGAAGGCTGGCGCACGCGCCACGAACTCGTCCCGTCCCATCGCGCAGATGTCTTTCCCCTGCGCGCGCGCGAACTGCTGCAACGCAACGCCCTCTAGCGAGAACTCTCGCGCAGCCCAGCGTAGCCACGCCGCTACCGCCGCCTCGCTCCATTGACGAGGATCTAAAATACAATTACAGGTTAAAGATGGATTAAAGGAAGTGATACATCAATAATGCAGTATCAGTTTAGTAGTAGGTAACTGGTGACTGAATGAGTATTGAATTCTGCAATGTAATTTAACATAAAATGAAGCATCTTAAAATAAAGTTTTTAGATAATAGTGTACGACTTTAATTCTAAAAGACCTTACTATACTTAATAGGATATTTAGAGAAATTGAATATTAAAACGCTTGATAATATCGTATTTTATTTAATTTTAAAGCACTCCACATCAATCTACGGCGAAGTTCTCCTAACCGCGACTCATTTCCCAAACAATCAATTGCCACACAAACACATCGATCGTGGTTTATAAACCTCGAGCCCTATTTCAAACGCGATTGGAATCCTTAGAAGCAATAAAACGTAGTGATGCAACACGAACAATTAGCCCGATGTTTCCCAACGCCGGAACTTGCCTCACGCCGAACGGAAACTCCCCGACCTTGCCTCCCTACGAACTCGATAAAAAGTGGTTTCTAATCGTAAGTACATGACTAGTCATTAGAATTGTGTCGGACGTGTTGATTGTTTTTCTTCGATATCCCGTTTACGAAGCTTCGTTGAAAACTCTTTTAAGTTATGTCCGGTCGGCCGGCTCTCAATACTTTAAACACATTTCAATGTTTACTCTTATGATCTTACAGTATTTTATGATGCTTTGAAAGACCACATTTTTGTAAATAAGCTAAAATATTCTAGAAAAAAAAGTTTAAGATTAAATTATTGCCTGTAGTTGTTAAAAAAGCGTTTACTTAGTTCAAACACGTTTAGGGCGCATTGTAGTCCTTATAGATTTTAAAGCACTAGTAAAAATCTATGAATACAGGTTCTTGCGACTACTACGAGTATGTAGTTGTGAATTACACTTCGAGTTAGATTGGCCACGCGTCGCGGCGGTTGATTGTTTGTTTTTTAATTATCGTCAATCTGTTAAGAGTGTGAAATAGGTAAACATGCATGTTTGCTTTTACTACATAAAACCATTATAGTTCCAAGAACGAAGCTCGAAGAGCCTCTTTAGTTTGTACGAATTGATTATTTTACAAATGATTTCCGTAACAGTGTAGTTATTTACATGTGTCCAAAATAAAAATTCTACTAAAAGATGAGAGGGTATAATTTTTATGAGTCGCGTTATTTGAAGTAAGAAATGTATCGGATATGGTGTTTATTTAGGTTCCGTGTCCGCAAGGGAAGTTCCATCGGCTGTCTCTTTTACAGTTTCCCAATCGATCAATTTATCGGAAACATATTTCAGGATGTTCGTATGGAATAAATATTTTTAATTGTCAGAACTATTTTATACAAATGTTAGAGAGGAAACGATAAAGAATTTTCCTACTCTTTTTTATTTATTCTTTGATTTATCACCATGGTACTCGTATAAAGGAATATAATAAAGTTGTAAAGATGCTAGTTTCTTATTTGGTAGTAAGTATTTTATTAAAAACATAGTATTTATTGTAAATAAAAGCATTTTTCAAGCGGTACTTTCGCGAAGCCATCTATAGGCGTAATTTGTAGCGGTTACAAATTGCTCGAGATCGGAACTTAAGTTTTTCCTCGAGCTAAAAAGCGCCTGAGAGAGGAGCTAATAATAAATAATTAGTTTAATTACAGCTTTCAGTCGGTTGCCGCGGGACACGGCGGGTAACGTCCGCGGCTAAGACGGCGCGTGGCGCGAGCCACCGTGCACATTGTCACTTACGACACGACATTTTTATTAACACAAAAATTTTTGTGACCATTATTATGAAAAAAGATGTCAAAACCGTTTTGAAATGTTAATTAATTTGGGCGATGCGATGACCCGAAATGGGCCTTAGCCTCTGACAAGAAATATTTGCGTACTTCGCGATCCTGCACCATCCTGACCCAATTTTGGATGTGGACCACGTCAATAAATGATATTATATTATGACTTTTATTTGAAAGAATTCTTACATGTTTCTAGTAAGCCACTTTTGGTATATTTTTATGTTTAGTTGGCAATTGTTTGTACATTACTGATTTATGTATTCATTTGATGAATAGTTTATTATACGACTGACTTAAAAATAATCTTTAAGTAAAATATTAAATTCGCACAATGTATGTATTCACCTTGTGCTATTAAATTGACACCTGCTATTATTAATCGCGTGTTCGTAACTAACGGTTTCACTTGTTAAGGCTGGGACTGTGACCCCGATCTAAACATGTAGCAAGTTAATTTCATATTTTAGTTTTCGTTCATAAATAAACGGAGCAAAAGAAGCAAAAAAAAACATATTGTATGTATTGAGATATGTAATTTGTTTTAAAAGTATTTTTTTTACATTATTTTATATTCTTATAAATGTTCACTTAAATTATAATATTTAAGGTTACGTCAATATTTCAGTCAAAGAAGGAATGATAAAGCTCATCTCTCGATTTAAGATAAAAACGAAAAGTAAACTAATAAATTCCCAATCTTTTTCAAGATAATCGTGTCGCATATGATTATGGAAACGCGCGGCGTAACAGTAGCAGGTAAGCGGAGGCATAAAATTTTTAGCTCCCGCTTCTTTATCTTGATCTGATTGATTTTTAATCTTTTTAAAAGCAGTAAAGTATTTCACTGGCTTCCACGGTCTCTCATAAACAAGTCGAATGTAATATAATATGTTTATAGAGTATCAGTTTTAAGTACCGGGAGCACATAAAGTGTTGATAGTAATAGGGATTAAACTTTCACTGTTACATATTTTCAACTATGCTAAATAAAGCCGGCTTCAGACGCTCAGTAATAACTGCACAGTTTGACTGCGCTGGTAAAATTGACGTGTGCACAGCAAAAACTGTACAGTTAAAAAACGTATGTAGCCAGCCGGCTTAACAGGTCGAAAAATAATAGTCTTTTTATAACGTGGCAATTATTACAACCGTATTTGTTTAGAATTTTTTGCAAAAGACAGAGTAACTACTTCCAAATCCTATAAAATACACTATCAGTAACTTCAGTTGGGTTTTATTGTAATGTCTTAAACCTCAATAAAATTTATCTAGTCCGATAAAGACATTGAAAACAGGCTCGTTTATTTCTAATTAAAAGAACTCTCTTTTTAATTTATTCTTAGTGTACTCGAAACAGTATAAAGTTGTTACAATCAAGGAGGATTCGAATACGAAGAGATTAAATTGGACCGTTTTCATTTGACGTTTTGAAGTACACAAAGCATTAATGAGGTAATCGATGTACGAATGTCCGACGAAAAGGGTTACATCTTTTAAAAGATCTCATATGAGATATAACTGTTTTCTGAAGAGTAAAGTAGTGGGTCTGTATCGTATTTTAATAGACCAATTCCATTAACAACCGATCGTTAGATAACAGCTCTTGTTTCTTAAGAATTATCTAGTCGTCATTGTGAGCGTCGAGGCTCGTTTTATGTTCGATCCGAGATCTGAACAAACAGATAGACAAGCAACGGCAACTTCAATACTCTATTTAAATACATTATTTTTACTTGAATATTCTGTAATCGTTGGAAACACATGTTGGATTTATGTTGTTCAAGGTTTGTGTTGCTAACCTTTTTATTTTTTAACTCTAACTTTATTACTGTGGATTTTATAGAATAAAAAGATAGAATCGGCGTCATTTTAACTCTTATCTTGTGTTCCAAGTCGTTGCATTAGGATTTTATGGATGTTCCCATAATTCTATCGCTCAATTCTTCAAAGTTGTTATATTCAACAGTTACGTGGAAAATGACAAAGAGTTGATTCCGTAGATACCTCTTGTATAGTGAAATACATCGGATGAATTATTGATCTGATCGTTTGATGTGGACTATAGTTTAGCATAATGTCACTCATTGATATTTATTTATGCTGACCGCGATGTTTACGACCATTTCTAATACTAAGTACATCTCAACGTATCACTTTCAGGGTCGATTATCAATAGCTACAAAGAAAATAATGTATTAGTACATTTGTACTTAATCGTTGTAAAGATTTTTCTTCTATAAATTCAACAGTGAAGTTCTTACGGTGAAGGAAAACATCGTGATGAAACCTGCAAATATCAGCGAAGAAATTCAAAGATATGTGTGAAGTCGACCAACACGCTCTGGGCCAGCGTGGTTGACTATGGCCTAGTTACCCCTTAGGCTAGGCTCCGCACCCCTCAGTGGGAACATATAGTGAGCTGGTGATAAATGAATGAATTAGATTTCGACAGATGCCAAATTAATTTACTCTAGGTAGCGATTTTGTAAATCTGTTTTTTTTTGATCTTATAAAAATGCAAAATTCATATTAAAATGTAATGATTTCTAAAACAAGATAAAAATTAAATTAAAGTGACAATATGTTAAAAATAATGATCACGATGGTGTTCAATATTCGTAATAAAGACAAATTAAAAGATAATTTTCATTCGCATTAGACGTGAGCGTGACATAATGATCTCATATGAGAATATTGCAAAATTACTCGAGTAATTCTTCAATTAGATTAGATTATGTCACGGGCCGAGTGCACAAGGATATTAACTGCAGTATCCACGGTCGCGGTTCCGTTACTGAAGATAAAGTATTGGTATTATACATGTGATATACACAACGTGACCAGACGTCCCGTTTTGAACTGGACTATCCCGTTTTGTAGTCACGAGTCCCGGAATCCCGGAAAGAATTTCGGGGACTCCAAATTGTCCCGTTTCCTGAACTGTGAGTAATTTATCTTAAACTGTCGTGACATCTCTACCAAAATTATGAACGTTATATGAAGCTTTGCCTCAGTGCACTTTATCTTCTCATTCGACGATAGCGAGAGCTGGAGAGTGGCGAAAATGTCATCCCACATCCCTCGCAATAAAAAAAGTTTTGTTTTTCTTCTCTTTAATTACATTCCTAAACAAATAAACCAATGTCCCGTTTTGAATACAAAAAAGGTCACGTTACACATACAAGCCCCTTACTTAGCGTCTCTAGTACTTATGCTTGTCTACTGCCTCCTACAGTATGTTTAGTTTAGCTTGCGTTTTTGAGCCCGTTGTTATGTGGGTCTAGATCTTTGTTAAAAGCTAACGAGAATAGTCCAAATACCAATAAGCTTATTGTACAAGCTGATTCTAAATTACGCGAACTAAGACGCTCTATGTATCTCCTTACTGCCTCACCTTACTAACTCTTTTCGTTAATTTGTTTCTATGTTAAAAAGATTTTATGTAGTAGTAGTAGTTCGACCCATGATGGGCTTTATTTTCCGCAAAATACGCGCTAGTCGTCACTATCGCGTATTTTGCGTAATTTTGCACATATTTTTTGTAATAACAATAACATTTTTGGATAACAAGTTTTTGTAACTCTTAACATAAAAGGAATAATGTAAAAAAATCGTGTTGTCTTATATATTTTTTTTAGGTTAGGTGCAATGATAGTACGATAAGGGCTAAGACGGCTGCAGCTAGTGACTAGCGTAACAACTTTCCACGGTGCCAATTAAACTCTGCATATAAACGAGAAAATATCGATAACGACATCTATACAACACTAGTTAACAACGAACCCTTTATGTGTTACAATTGTGTCGATAAAAAAGCGAGACTTGTTCTTTATTGAGCTATTTTCACTTATCTGCTACGTGAAAATGTATGCAATAAGTTGACACTATTCTGCATTTAATTGTTTACAAGTTTCTTTTGTTTTTCTTTTAAATTTGGAATTACTGCTTTTTTAAACATCTTTTGTTTTCACATATGTTATTAAATTAGACGTTTCTGAACTAATTCAATTCTAAAAAAAAAGTTTATTGACTTCATTATTTTTAATTAATGGCAACCCTTAATAACAAAATACTCGTACTATAATATTATGTTATGTACGATAGAAAATGATAATATTTGTTCTGTGTGCGCAGTTACCTAGATCCATCATTATGCACTTAGAAGCTAATGCATTTAGTTCTATCTAACAGTGACTTCATATTTCTCTATTTCCATGAATCATCATTTTAAAGGATGTTATCACAATAATTGAGCCAATCAAAACTCTAAAGGATACGACTTAATTTTTTATTTAAATTAAACAAGAACACCTAGGTAATAAAATACAAGTTTTTTAAGCACTTTGTATCTGTTTAACTTTACGATTGCCTTTATTGAGTAACACGATAAGTGTTACTTGAGCATTTGTAGGATGTAATTCTGAGCATTGGATCGTGGAAAATAACGTTACTTTTAATTCTGGCTTTAAGTTGGATGTATCATTGATATATTATTTCAATATTTAATAAAAATAAAATTGACATTATTGTGTTATTGGAGTGCTCATCCGCTTTTAAATATTAACTTAAATTATTTAATAGAACTGTATTATTAGAAAAATAAATGTTATTCCTCCATACTTTAGTCACAGTAAATACAAATTGGCTAATGATCATAATTGGGATGAATCTGTTAAAATAACATATGTAATAGCACTAAAATATTGCATAGGCATATGATTTACTAGCGCCATATCCTGCGCGCTTGTTAGATGCGCGTGCGCACCGGAAGCGCGAATAGACGCGCCGCAGACGCACGCACTTCCGGCGATCACGGGCATCGAACCCGCCACCTGTCCGCGCCCTGCCCTACTACAATCACATACTTATATGCCTCAATTTCTGTCTCTTGTATTGCCGCACTCAGATTGCTCTCAGCAGGTCACTAAGGGAACCCTTAAATGTAGACTAAAACTCTTAGTGACGTCTTTAAAAGTAGCAGATAGAGATAATTTAATATTTTTTAACTGTATACGTGTTTAAAAGCGCATTAGTATGAACCACCAACATATCAATTTCTATCATTAAGAGTCGACAAAAACATAAAAGCATAATTATCGCGAACGCGGACAGAACGAAAAGATTAAAAGAAAATAATGTTCTCGTAAACATAATAAAGGTAAAATCGAATGTTAGTTGCATAAAATAATTGATGTGAATATTGCGCCGGTTGCCACCAACAAAGGCGAAGGTGTGCCGCCCTGTCCGTCTGTCCGTTGCATTTACATATGCAAATTATACCGTCGTATCTTATACGACTCTTGTAGTTTTTGCCTAGCTTACAAAGTTCTTTCAGTCACTTGTATTTCTTGATTTATTTTAAAAAAAAGTTATGTCTTTATACTCCTGTGGTCGATTTATACTATTACTTTACATTGAATGCAGCGAGACTTGTTAAACATATGTTATCGCCTTTATTAATAAAATGTTTTAAGTATTTTCTTTTTGTTCGAGGCAACTTGTGTTAAATTAATAAAAAGGAATGAATTACATAAATTGAATGAAAGAATACTTGCATTACCTACCGGTAAGTAATAATGCGTTTCGTTATGGGGACAATGTTCTATTCCATATTTTTATTTAAAAAAACCTTAATAATTGTTATGTATGTCTGTCTATAAATACATAAACTGTTCGAATTAAATTAGACTTAAATAAGGGACATCAAAGATACATAGTATTCGCTCATACATTGCAATAATAAAATGTTTTTGTTACATATCTAAAATACGAGCAAGAAATAGATTTGTTTAAAGACGAAAGAACATAAAAACGTAATATGAATTTGTACTCATTTCTCATTTCAGAACCGGCGTGTTCTAAGATTTTTAATTATACTTCTGTGCATTTAGTGCGGTTTGTTCCTCGTCGTAAAAGCCTACGAGCGGACGGACGAAATGTAATAGAACACAGTTTAAGCGGGAACAAAACTATCCCACAATGTACCCGTAAACATTCTCTTAATACCGAGAAGATTAAAATGATGGAAATTTAAGATGGAGCCATAATTTTACGTCATAATGCCGCCGCTATTACGCCATGGCGAAAGAGAACCATTGTAGTGGTAAGTTTTAATGGTAATTAAAGTAACCGTGTTTTATTACGCCTTTCGAAAGGCGGGATGTTTAATTTAATTGTTTAATGTAAGATGAAAATGATTATTATATAGGCGTAAACATTTTATGACGTTTATTTAAATAAACTATAAACCAGGGAAATATAAATTTCAATAACCTCTCGGGAGATTGCTGATGCTACGACCTAAGATTTTAATATGAGGGAAATCAAGATTATGCAATTTTATTTAATGGTACAAAAACGATGATGTTAAACATTAATTTCCTGATTTTACAAATACGTAGATATACAATAGCCGCGTTCAATTGCAATAGCTATTTTAAGTATGCACTGATTGAGATAAATAACTAACACTAAAATGTAAATTAAGCTAATCTACAATACATCAGTGAAAACCGCATTCAAATAAATTAATCCATTTCTAAGATTAGCGCACACAAACTCACAGACAAATTGCCAAAAATGAAAACATCGCAATTTTGAGTTCTATGACGTTGGTGAGGATGCCTTATATTAGCGGTTCAGTTCTATATAAGCAATGGTATGTGAGCTTTTTACTGACCTTTCGGCACGCCGAGGCGCAGTTGCTCCTTCTCCCAAGAGGCGAAGGTGGCCTTCAGCGCCTCGGCCATCTTCTTGTTGGTGCCGGGCGTGAGCGGCGGCACCTGGGATGGGATGTCTGTAACAAACATAAATTGTGTTATTTTTTAATTTAATAGTTATATTATTAGTTAAAATATGTCCTTAATAAATTGCGTTTCACTTACGTAAGTTAATATTAACATAGTTTTGTGTGTTGTCTGCTTACGTACGTATATTTCTAACCGACTTCCAACAGAAGGAGGTTATCAAGTCAATGAGTTTTTTCAATTAAAAGTTTTCTAATATAGGTAGTAAAATATGTTTAAAACATTTCCTAGATACGTCCGTACGGATGTGTAAAAGCCTGTAATAAATTACATTATAAACTTAACGATATAAAAAGATATATAAATCAGTTATCAAAGTAACAATTCGGAAGTCGGCGCGCTATCTAATCGACAGCTATCCAAATCGTACCAGATCTTTATCTATTGGATTAATATCTTTATCAACTTTATTTATATTTACCGAGCAAAGAAGAACAAATTAATAGCTGATTTCTTTTCGAGGCCTGATGCCTTTGAATAATATAAATCAGAGATAAACAAGTGAGATTGCGTACATGTACTTGTGTGCATGCGTGTGTGTATGTGTGTGTAGGGTCCATTCATAAGTGCGTCAGGTTTGAGTTGCATGTGTGCGTGGGCGGTGTGCCCGTGTGCGTGCCTTGCACACCTGCCGACCAGTTCTGAGATGCGGAGATTTGAGCTCGTCTCCCACGGTCGCTGCCCCGTACGATCAGCTCTAGCTGAACCTTGCTTTATATCATTTAAATATAACAATTGTTTTTATATTGTTCGGATCTTAATAAGTCGTGAATAAAGCCACCTGATAGAGTAAATACTCTAGGTTTTGCATTGCGAGTACTAATTAAGTACTTGTGGAACGTAATTAAGGACCACAATTACTATTAATATGTGCGTAATGGCTATTAAACGTGCGTTTTTCTAGAGTCCTGTTAGAAGGATCTACGAAAGCCAGAAATATTGAAAATACGAAAATTTACATTTTCAAAACTTCTTGTTTGTCATATTGTTTCACTAGTTGATACGTCTCGTTAACGTATTAAGAAAAAAGCTTCAAATATATCATCTATTACAAAATCCACTTTAATCCAATTGATGCCTGAATTCGCGATCTTTAACTCAAGTCTCATAGCTACAAGGTCGTTATTCTAACAAAGACTAGTCTACGATAGAAGAGTAATGTAATTATTTAAGATAACAATGTACCAATAATATAAGTATGGCGAATCAGGTGTCTTGATTCCAAAGCGGTGGCTACGAGAACATTAATTGCGGATCGACACTGTGATTTACTCGCAACATCCCGCGCAGGTGCATCTGAATCACGATCACTATTGCACCTTACGGCCGATCATTATTTCAATAAGATTTATAAGCCAAGAATATAATAACAATGATATAAACCGAAAGAATTGAAGTTCTGCATCGATTGCCGCAAGGATCCTTTCCAAGTCCCATACTTGAATCGCCAATTTTATTTTGCATAGATGTTCAATTTTGATACCTTTCTTTGTCTTATTCGAACTCAGCAAGTTAAATGATATAAGTTAATAATTTTCTTGATTACGAATTAAAAATATACGACTAAAAGTAACAAAGTATAGAGCAGGAAGGATTACGCACAAATGGTGGTAAAATAATTTTAAATAAGATTTAAATCTGATAATCGATACTAAGATTCAGTTAAAAAGAGATTCACAGCCTCTAAGAAGTCAATGTCACTTTTATGTTCCTTTGTACGTCAGTCCGGTCTTTATTAAGTCGTGAATTTTTTGTGTTCCTTTTAACTGGCTGATAGAGGCTATTGTTTTGCAAGTGAGATAAAACATGAGCCTGTTGCATCGCGCTGTTGCTTGTTGCTGCCGGATTTTAACTTATATTATACAAGAAATGTTAATTACCAGTACTTTAATGAATAATAATTAAAAACATACTCGTACATCTGGTGAATTAATGGAATTTATTTATATATCTATGATTTATATTCTCTTTGATTATTAATGATGTTACAGCGTTTAACATATTGGATTACTTGTGGAATACAGTCAAACATGGATAAACGAAAAACCTCTATATGGGAGGGTCATTCTATAGTCCCAATGAGGTACCTTTAAAGCGAGAAACTCAGATTAGAGAGGAACCTCTACAAACGAGAATCATAACGCGCGCTCTTGGACTCTCTAATCCAGGTTCGACTGTAATATAACAGATTACATTCATCAGGATCTGACAGTAGACAGCTGTTTGTTTAAATAGAGGAAGTGTTGAATTCGCATACATTTATGTGTATCGAAAACCTGAGATGAAATAAAAAAAAAACAAAAAAGTTGTAAAGCGGTTTCAGTTACTTTAATTACAGTAATTAGAGCTGAGTGATTTCTGTTTAATTGTCGCGTCGTTTCCGACGAGGACCATCCGTCTGGTTAATCTGATTCCATTGAATAAAATCGTATTTTCTTGATTGTTATATTACAGTAGAATAAAAATGTACCAAGGATTAAAACTTGAACAAATAAAAAAGTTAAAGAAATACTCGAATTAGTTTGTCAATTTTGTTTGGAGTCTTTACTATAAACAAAATTGTCAAACTAAATCGACTCGACTCGAGTTTCGACCTAACTACATTCGAAAGAGATCTTGAAAGCACCAATATCAGGGCACATATCGATGGTAGACGACAAACTTTTCGTTTTGATGACGATTTGTTAAGAATCTAAGATCTTATCCTCAGATGACGTCAACTTTTGAGCTACTAATTTACCTTTTAATTAATTAACTGTATTTTAAATTGTGTATAGTTTAAGAACATCAAAATTATCTCTTATAAGATTTACGGCCTAATGTTTAAAGCGCCTCTTAAAATCTAAATCGTGTCAAAATAAAACGAGATCGCCGTAGAATTTGGAGATTAAGCGACGACTTAACATGTAAGACGGTCTTAAATATTTGAGTGGAGTTTGAAAATTCGGCCGTTAGAATGCTATTGATAGATTTTAGGGGTAAATATGAAGTCTTTTTTATTGGTGCAGTCACTGGATAAACGAGATCTGTAAAAGGGAGCGTCATTCTCTGGTCCCGACGAGCTATTCCCATAAGCGAGAAACTCTGATTAGAGAGAAACCTCTATAAACGAGATAAATATCGCGGTCTCTTATTATAAATATCTTATCCAGGTTACTCTGTATTGGTAAATTTAAAACAATGTCGTTATGTCTAATCATGAATGGCATGGATAGCACAATAGCCAGGAGATACGGTTGATTCGCAGCTCTTAAAACACTCGAGCCTTGAAAGGTCTGGACAGTCTCCTGATTGGTGTAATTAATTGAATTTGTAAAGTTTTTTTATAGCTGACAATTTTAGGTGTAAGGCTTTTAGACAAGTTTTTTATAATTATGTGGCCAATCTAATGCCTTGTACGCATTAGGATAGTAGTAAGAAATTTAGGAACTAATCGTGTCCGAACTTCATTTTAGTAGAGTTGGTTAATAAATCCTTTGTTCGGATACTTGTTACGTGACTAAAATACTGTCAAGGTGCGAACAAGGCTTAAAAAAATCGCAATGACTGGTATCACTCTCAGCACGACTTTATTTTTATAAATTAATCGATAAACGAGTGTAAATAATTTTCTTATGTATTAAAATAAGTTTTTAATATTAAACATTTTTGCCTGATAAATATCAACTTTTATTGTACAATATAATTTAGTTTAAGAGGTGGGCAATCGATGTTACTTAATTATATATTTTTTTTAATTAGGCTACGTAAAATATTGCGGTTTAATTCTGTTTTTTTTTGTATAAAAGTTTTCTAATTTTGAAAAGAAATAAATTCTTCGACTGTAACGTTAGCAGGGTTTGCGTGTGCAGGTTGATATGTAAATGTATTGCGGTGAGGTCGGACAACAGGTGGCGCTGTGGAGCAGGGGCGAACACTTGTTGCGTACATACCTTTACGACCGGACAAGTGCAATAGCTTTAACGTTGGTTTGGTTTTAGATTTTGTTGATAATTTGCTAGGACCGTTACGAATTTTATTGTTTATTTTTTGATAAGGGACTGGATAAATGAGAATAATTTTGAGTTTTAATAATGGAATTTTGCGTATACTTACATACCCAAACTCTTTACTTTGATAAAGATTAGATCACTACTCTAACCATCTGGCTTCATTACACCGAGTTATCGATAAAACCGGAGATTTTGTTTCAGCATAAAGCCGATTTTTGCATAATATCGGTCTAATGAAGCCGTAGGATAATGATCTGTCGATATATTTTAAGTCTTTCTAGGTATTATGTAATCTACGTACATAGATGCTTTCCTAAGTGCATTTAGTGCAGCCTGTTACCGTGAGTATGTTTACCTCAGACACCGCTGCGTTACAATAGCAGGGTAACAAAAGCTCGCGCCATTTTTACCGCCGCCATTGTTTGCCGTTTGAAGTTGGAACGTCGCGTGACGTCAGCGGCGCGTGCGCTGCCTGCATTCAAATTCTGCAGTTATTTTGCAAAATATCTAAATCGGTTGCTTGAATTATGGTTCATATAAGCAGAGGCAAAAGGAAAATTTCGGACATAGCATAATCTGATGGCAACCTTACTTTTTTCATAGCCAACAAGCAAAAGATATATTAATCTACATAACCTTTGACAAATGAACTATGACTTAGAGGGTTTTTATTGAGATAGAGGTCTTGGAATTAACACCATATGGCTTATTGCATACTTGAGTAGGTTTTTACTTTGAAACATTAAATTTTCTCACGACCGCCATCCATTAGTCGAGTCGTTTAAAAATTGACCATTTAGAGGCCCGTATCACCGGCGAGGCCGCGCAGTCGAGCGTACACAAGGGTGTACTCATAATGCGGTAAAAGTGTTATTTCAAACGGTTTTTCACCCACTGATGCATAAAATGAATTAACAAAAGCTTTACTTAATTAAGTGAAACATGACTTTTACATTCGCACGATGTTCGTTAAACATTTGTTTTGCTGTTTGTTCACTTTTTAGTTCTACATTTTTTTATGTTTCTGACTTCTGAATAAGTTCATTAGTTCTGTATTTTTTTGTCTTGTTACCTAGATCTGACACTAGTTTTTATGTATTGAAATAGTCGAACTTAAAGTTGAAAGCGTTTAATGAAGTTTTAAAAGACTCGGTGGTGTCCATATCACTAGGGGGTTACCGCGAACATCAGAAATGTATGGAACTCACAATGACTTTCGACATCTCACACGTGACAACCACATGACTTATCGAATGCCAATTTCATACATTTTTGTCGATTCCACCAGCGATAACGCCAAACGAAAGATACTTTGAGTAAGCCTCCAGATCTTTAGATGAAGCATGTTGGAAGCAACTCTATTCTCATGATCAGTTGAAGGCTTACAATAATAGAGACGTATGTAACGCGGTATAAATCTGTAGCGGCCCGCGGACGTAGGCGAGGGACCTTTGCTCAATGACAGCGGCGCGGCGCGGCGCATCATCTCATTGAGCGCGCACCGGATGGGCCAATCAGCGGCGTGAATGGCCGCCCCCGCGCCCGCGCCCCCGCGCCCCGCGCCCCCGCCGGCCTGCGCTCGGTTATTAGCCGCAGTATCTAGTACTGCTGCCTTCTTTGTTATATCCTTCAATTGACGCTTTATTGCCGAGTACACTCGAAATCTTCAACTGCAGTCGGTTTTAGTTACAGTTTGTTTTATTAAGACTTGATTTACGATACTGAAGTTTAATTACCGTGTTAACTTCACAATTTATCTCATTGAAAAGTAATTGCACAGGAAGAAAACTGCGCTCTTTTATTTTACGACTAAGTTCTGTAGATCCTTAGTTGTGTTATGATTTTCTTTGTTGTGTATAAACAATCTTTGCGAACAATAAGAGCAGTAAACGTACGCGAGGTCTTCACTTTCAAGATCATCAGAGCAGCGCGAGTATCATAATTACGGTAATAACCGACGTTGCACAACGCTCGCCCTAATGCCAGTTACACACGAGAGCAGAACAGTAACGTAGAGCAGCAGAAAGAATAGAACTCTTGACGGTAAATAAGTAAACTGTGCACTGCACTGTGTGCTGCTCTGCCTTTGTGTGTAGCTAGCTTAAATCGTGGACACGCGATCTTACCAAACAGGTGGACTTACAAAAGCATCACATCTTTTAATGCTACATATTACCTAACCAATTTAACCGTTGATTGACAAAAACTAAATTGTCCTAATCACGTTGCACGCTACTGTACGCGGGTTACACGCAAATGATTAAAAGGTCAGAGTCAATACAGCAACAGAAGAATTAAGTATTTCGAAACATTTAAGGTGAATGTTGCGGCTTTGGTCATGAAAACATAATAATAAAGGCCTTCATAGCTGAAAACTTTAGAACGATAGAGTTTTGGCGACCACCCTTAAAGAGTTGGGAATTACCGAAAGGATTTCTATATACCTATAGTTGATAAATAAGTGATTCAAATAAATTGACACAAAAATAAAATCATATTTCAAAACTGAATTAACAAGGCGTCTTCGAGCAAATGATACGCATCAAAAAACTAACGTTTTCATATTTTTCCGACGTCACGCCACCTACACATGTGGGGCAAGTGCACGCGAAACCGAGAGTCTTGCCTCACTTACGATCATACATGCGCTTTTTCACAACCGACAAATACTGTTGCAAAGATACCAATTGTAACTGAAGGTTGTGATTGATGGCAAACAATTGCAGTTCGGAATCATGTTCTACTCGTATCTACTTCAAGTAGAGGTAGAATATGCTGTCTCGTTTTTAGTTCTATTTCTATTAAGATATCTGCTATTCCCACCTCATTCTTTTGTAACATGTATTTCTTTATAAAGTGTAATCATATTTGTCGGATCACCTCATTTATCTTGTAGCTATAAGGGAAAACTTGTAATTGGCTATCAGTACTTTAATGTAGTGTATGTATTGTATTTTATTTTTCATGACTTTTTAAATAAATAAATAAATATGTTTCAAATAAATTGCCTGTATTTTATTTAATTACACACCTTTACCAATTTCAATTTCGAAGATAGAATTCTTCTTGTTATACTAGATGCAATTATTGTTAGATTTATAATGTTTGTGATGTTTTATGCAACACTTACCCTTTGGCTTATTGAAAGCTTTCATCATGACTTTGATTCCCATGCCTGCGATGGCCACCGTCGCCGCGACGAGGACTTGTGCAGCCCTACACTTCAATAAGTATGTCAATACTAACTGCACTAATATTTCTTTTGTTTTAAATTATAGTCTTTATCACTGATATATTTACAATAATTGTTTTTACTTTGTTAAATATTGAGTTATACACAAATTATTTCTAATTTTATAACATTAAATATCACACACTTTTTTAATTAGTCCATATTTGAGTCTAAACACTCTTCACTGTTTTTCATTTTGTCAAAGTTATTGTTACGTCACGGTTTAACAGTTCATTTGTTTGGTGCACCGTTCATCGCTCACTCCGCGAAGCGACGCCTGCGTCGAGACACAAGTAGATATGTAAATTAGTATCGTATGAAAAATGTCGATCGTTTTTCAGCGACTCTAGAGCGTCCTTCGATAACAGTCGAACGGAACCGGTATTGTCGTAGGTGGCAGGCGAGGGAGTAATTAAGAGATAAGTAATACGCGGCTACAAGGCGACGCTCTCTATTCGGCGGCGTGTTGCGCCCAAAAGGAACATTGTACAAATAGCAAACATTCTCACAGGTGCGCGGAACGATCCGGCACAGGCGTTTCCGGTCCGCCACCCCGCTCGCCCCGCGCCCCCCGCGCCCGCCCGCCCCATAGCGCCCCCTCGCTCGGGGATGTTCCCACAGCAACCGCTAGCCCGTGACGAGCAATTTCGCTAACTTACGGTCAAAGTTCGTTCCTACGCTATGTAAGTTTCGAGTGGTTTGTGGAATTTTAATATCAAGTTAAAGTGGAGACAGTTTATCAGCTACACCGTTAAATTTTATTTAAACTGTTTAATAATACGAAAAAAGTAATTTCCAAGTCTAGGGGTTCAACAATGTTGTCATGGGACGATGTCCGCAGTGACGCAGTAACGAACAGACATTTCTTGCACTCTACAAGTAACGTAGTTATGGCAAGGGCTGTGCATTTACTGCGACATTGTCACGCACTCACTATGCATAATTACTGTTTGAAACTACTTTTTACACGACAAAGAGACTTTAACGCACTTTCTTTTAAAAACGTTTAAACTACTCATTCGTTGGATGAAACATTTGTTTTGCGATTAAGCCCTTTCGTACTCAAGGCAAATCTGCAATTTCAGTGTCCTAAGCCTTAAATGCACCAGGATAGTATTTTAGTCTAGTAATTTAGTAACTAAACGTGTCCGTTATCCTTTGTTCGGATACCTTTTACTTGCTACTCGATTAAAATACTATCCTGGTGCCAACAAGGCTTTAAAGGCATCTAAATTTGATTTTTATTAGGGACGATTCGTTGCCCTCATCACCATATAAATTATAAAGATAATATTTCCCGATTGTAATTTTGTTTTACAAATTATAAAAATAAATATAGGTAGGTTTTATCACATTTAAATTTTAGTCGTTTTAAATTTAATATGCCTAATGCAATATGTAAACTAGTCGAAACTATTTTAAGTATAGATGTTTTTTTATGTAACTCTATTGTTTTTTGGCAATAGAATTCTCAGAATAGGATATCTTATCCCCTTCCGAGAATAGACAATGGTCGTGTGAAAAATAAATGCACAAAAACATTAACCCTTTAACAATAGTATACTTGTTAGATAAACTTTTTCATAATCTCAACTGACTAATCATTCCAGCCTTCCCCTCTGACGGTTATTAAAAATTAATAAAATTGTTTACTGGTACTTAACCCTTGATCCGCTGAGACCCCTTATCTTATCAATTTGTTACATTTTATTAAATGTTGTTACGTTTTACACGCTCTTTTATTATTTATTAACCGACTTCCAACAGAAGGAGGTTATTTTGACAATGAAATTGTTTTAGTATTAAATAATATGATAAAACTTTTTGTGGTACATTTATTGCAAATGAAGAAATGTTTAAAAGAGATCCATTCTTGATAGAGTATCAGCCGAATTTTCAAGCGCAACTCAAATATTTAAGAGCGCTTTACATGTTAAGTCCACGCTTAAAGTCTAAATTCTATAGCGATCTCGTTTAATTTTGACACAACTTAGATTTTAAGCGACGCTTAGATTTAAGTGGCGTTTGAACATTCCGCGGTTAGTATAACATTTTAAATGAATAGATTATTCCGTCTGAATATTCCAAAGGAATTTTCTACATGATTTAATGTGGAAAATTCCTTTGGAATATTCAGACGATGGCAGTCCTTTGTCCGTACGTTCAATAAGCCTAGCTGTCCTGTATTGGAGCACAATGGAAGAATACGAGCCCACCGAGCACTTCATAATAAATTCATTATTATTATAGATTATTTGCATTAACTGTATATTAAATTAGTTCTTAAATATTTACTTAATTGACAGGTCTTTATAATTTGTTGATAATGTATTTTAGATATTTAAAATTTTTCCGAGAATTTGCATATTTTAATGTCAAATTGAATTAAGCATATTTTCATTTAAATTCGTATTTTTATACGATAATGTTAATAGTTACTAATGGAGGAAATCCTTTTCTTTTATTGAATAAATTAAATATTTAAGCGTATACTGTTTTATTTACATATGAAGGTGTTTTATACTCTCTTATTGTGGCTGTATGATAATCGATACTAATAATATTTCTAGTTAATTTTTTGAGAGTATAATGTACATATTGGTTGGTAGCCTAGCTGTCTGTGGATATTGCTCCCGGGTCAACTAACTCGATTGTCGCGCCCAATTCGTCGAGCCGTCACTTTAAATGACACCTATCATGTCACATTCGACCCATTTGTTTGTGGGTCAATAAATCATAATTTTATTTATCTTTTATATCACATCCTGTGATTATTGTAAATCGACATGGGTACTGTTTCAAAGTTATTGTCAGGAATTTATTGAACTACATAAATAAAATCATCTCATGGGTTACAGATTGCAACTTTGTCGACAAAAACGCACCTAAAAAGTCCACTGGAATCTACTCTTATATTAACTTAACATTGTTCTGATTTAATAAATAAAATGACAGTTTGGATTCAACTTTAAACTGTTGTTGAACATACAAGATGAAATGAAACGCTCCTAGTTGAGAACAATTAAAGTCGTGTCAAATTAATTGTGGAGCCCGCGGCGGAATCTCGACGACAAACGCTAGGCGTTAGACAATCATTGAGCGGGATCAGTCGGGGTCGGGGCTAATTTGTTTCATCTTCGACCCCTCTTAATAGGAAAGTGGACACCCGCATAAAATTTCGACAGTCACTATGAATATTGAGGGCTTTAGGTACACAGTAGAGTTCTCTTCGACATTATTAATATCGAAGATTAATGTTGTATTATTTGAAGGATAAGGGGGCAAGCGAGCAGCTGGTTTCGGTAACCAACACAGCCATAAAGTTATCGGCAAGAAAACAAAAGATGCATACCAGTTTTTAAGAGAGGAATAATTCTCTTCTTTTTCATGATATTTGCATCGTACATGATACAATCTGTGAGTACGATTGAAATACAGACTAAGAAATTCCTTCGGTGCAGTTTTTCGTGGTGATTGCGTTTAAAAACAAGTCCGTTCCCGCGGTAATGTTTTGACGATGCGTTCGCGAGATTTTGAGCGGTTCTGCACGGATCGCGGGCATCAACAAACATTTAGCTACAATGGAGGTGTTCGTCGAAACGCTCGTGACGCGGGAATCGTTGTTCAAATGTGGAACAATGCTTGTATAACAATTGGGAGTGTTGATGCGAGTTAACAATGTGTTAGATTGTGCGATATGGACGTAAGCAACGGAGCTTTTACGCAAATTGTTGTTATGTTGTGATGTCAATCTATTGACTGTTCGGTTTAGCAGAATACTACTGGCAACCAGCATCCCTTAAAAAACCTTTATTACTAGGTAGATAATAATGTGCCTAGTTATTGTTTGTACAGTAGCGGTGTAATCGTAGGAGTGGGTCTGTCAGCCGCAAGCGATTTGACCTCAGAGCGGTCAATTAAAACGTTACGGAGCGACGCGTCCCTCGCTCCCTCATCTGTGTCAAATGTATCATCTCATTGTGCTTGCAACGTATGAGCTGGATTGACGTACGACTACAGATATCAAACTAATCATTCCATTATCAAATAAAGTTAATAGTAACAAACGACACGTACTGAGAGTAAGATATGATAATTTTATACCATTGGTGTTACGTTGCACGAATAGCATAGTTGGATAAGATAGTCAATATGTCTGCTACAAATTACATTAACCGACATGTTTTTCACTCGATAAACCAATGTAAGCAATAACTCCAGTAGCTTAACCGCACAGTCAATGAATTACACGCTCCTAAAATAGATTCACGTAATAACGTGTGGCCGCAGACATGCGATACATAACGCTCTGTACGGGAATCGCATTTGGTCAAGCTGTTATAAGGACATTCGCAGGCTATAAAAAAATAAAATATGAAACGATAACGGTTTTTATATCTGCCATACAAATTAAGCTCGTAATAGAAAAACCACGTTCTAAGATCTCTGGTATGTAAGTACGTGCAACTTATCAGGGCATATGGATACTCGGTGCGGCCTCATTTTTTCACACCGCAAGTAAAATCAACATATTAATGAGTGTAAGGGTTACGACACACCAATATAATCTCGAGAAGGCAATTAATGTGCTGATAAAATGTTAAATCCGCGAGCGTACAAGCGTCCGTCTGGTGCTTATGGGGATCGAATTCTCGGCATACTCCACCGCTTTAATCGGTAGTCGATGCTTCTCGGAATACGAGAGCCATCAAAACTTAATTGATTGCTGTGAAATTGGAAATTGGCTATCGTATATAGTAATTCAATATGAAAATGGCGATGGATGTTAAGCAAGAGCTGTTAATTCGGTTACGTCGCGATGTTCGCATCGGTTCGGCTTGAGCTATGCGGTAATTAGGGTGCAGCGATGGGAGCAGAGTGCAGGGGTTACCTAGGCGGGCAGGCTGAGGTTGCGTCGCCGGGGAGCATGGCCGGCGGGTGCGGGAGGGAGTCTCGTGGTGCTGGAGCGAGGTGCAGTGAGGCGTGCCGGCGCGGCGCGGCGCGGGGCGGGCTCGCCGGCGATTGGCGAACGCCTCCCAACGCCTACGCGCATGTGCGCCGCGCCGCCCGCGAGAAAAATCATCTCGCGGAAAATCCTGCACGTTTCACGGCCCCGCTTTTGATTTTCGGTGTTTATTTTAAGATGTGGGCGGGATAACGACCGCCTCGGCTCGGGATAACGACGGCACCGCGGAATATTCGCTTTTCGCATAAACATTTGGCGGCGAAAAATGCAGCCGCGGGGAAAAATCCGGCCGCCCTCCATCTTCGATGTGACTATTTAAAAATAATGATCGACACAAAGGAATGGAACGCTTTACACAATTAAACACGGCGCTATGTGTGCGTCGCAGACTCTGTGTCTTGATGAGAAATATATATCAGTGTAGAGTTCATTAGACATTCAAATGAGTACGTTTTCAGTACTTTTGTATGTTAATTTAGACGGGTAAGGTTAAGTTCAGTGTCGACGTGGCTTTATGTAACACTTCATTTTGAGAACAAAGCGATCCCTATAGTTCATTTGATATGCGATATGTGAGCAGAGCGTCGCCCTCGGCGCTACAATGTGTCCGGATCATTATGCATTGTAATGTGTAGCTGTATGTAAAGGGACAATTAAAAAGTATTGTAAATAACGCACAACGGAAAATTTATAATGAAAACAAGTATAATGTTTTCTCTAAGTATAAACACAATAAACTGCGTTAATGTAGACTCCTTCGCTTCCCTTGAATTAATTAGACATTAGCGTATTACGATAAACAAATAAAAGGACACTATTATTTTGTTTTGTAACTTCATTTACATTTATATTACAAACCCCAAAGAAATTATTAGACTTTATATATTTAAAACACATATATTGTTTGCTTTGTTCTTATTCAAGTCTACCATTTCATCACTTCTATAAGCAGAGCGGAACCGTGCCGACATTAGTGGCTATTAACAACGTGTTAAAACGGGCTTTAATATTAGAGACTAAAAATCATCATATTTATTCATTTGCTCTTAAAAGCGGATATCCAATTAATTATAACAAATATTACTTATATTGACATGTTATGGAGAACTTCGACGTTAGTTTTTGAATTAAATTATCTTTATTAAGGTAAGCTTAGATAATTTTGCTAATTGCCTTCATGAGAGACTTCATAACTATGGTACGAGTATAATGTTCCATTTGAAGCTATAACTATGTATGTTTTAACGTAAATGAACGGGTTACGTGGTTTTAGACAGTGAAAACCGACGGTTAACTTGTGAAATATTCATCGCGACGAGCCTTTGTTGGAATGACTCACTGCCCGATACGCTTCGCTGATCACGAAAATTTGACGTTTTGCGACGCAGTGTTCGATTTCTGCGCACTAATATAAGTAATATTTTTTCTAGTTTTGAAGGAACACGTTCGATTTTAGTGAACATAAATTAATGAAAGGGGTTTAATTGTAAACTATGAGATGCTTAATCAGTAAAATATTTGCTGTTAGTTATCATCATCATCATCCTACCTTTGTTTCTATGGAGGATCGCACAGTATGTACTACTCCTCCATATTTCCCTATCAGCCGTTTGTTTGCTGATACTACGAGGCTCAATTGCATGAAATAATGTAAAACTCTTCTGTGTGACAAACCATTAAACCCGAGTTCTACTGTTTATTATTTCTTGATGAGATCTACTACTTTTTGTTACGGGAAATAAATGTGGATGTAATATATTATGAAAGCGATTTAAAAATGGAACATAAGGGTTCGCAAGATGGCGTCCAAAATAAACAGGGTACACCTGTATCCGTTAGGCACAGGTCCCTGCATACAGCCAGCCATATTGTTACACATAACAAATTATAAGAATTAAAGAATCTACTAAACTGCATTACGTTTTTTTTCTAATATTTATACTGCCATAATAAAAAAACTTGAGTAATGTCTCAATAAATGTAAAATAAAACACGGAGTTGACTTGTAGAGTTAACACGAACACAGATTAAAAACACAACTTCAATTGCTTAAAGGTAGGTTGTAGGTACCCTAAATGGGGTCTGACGATGTTCTTATCTATGTGCTATTGTTTAACGCGCTTTTTTCATTCCCACGGTCGTCGGGCGAGCGCGCCTGATAACGCGTACCTGTCGCCGACACCGACTGCGATGCTTCGCGCTTTTTAAATTCACTCACTATTCTTTTTGTTTGTTTTTAAACGCACTTATTTTGTTTTTTATATTCAACAGCCGATGTCGACGCGTTTTACACTCTGCCAGTACGGCGAAGTATGAATGTGCGGTTTACTATCTTACTTTGTATACTTAAATGATCTATGAATTAAATGACATAATTTATAAGCATTACTAATATGTTAATCGCTAAATACGAACAATACAAAACCTTCAGTATTTTCCACATCATTTCCTTGGATCACTCCGCATTCGGACTGTTATCAAAGGACGCAAACTAAAGCGCATTAAGTTATAATGTTTTCATGCAATCGTAAACTATAGAAATAGTTTTGTATGCATCTCATGAAGGCAGAATACGCATACTTGAATTTAAATATTTAAATGGAACGGCATCAGACAAAGAGAAGTCTCGAATCGAGTGCAAAACTTATCGGCGGCCCACGCGTTAGGACAGATATAATGTACAATAGTACAAGAGCCCGAATCCATTATTCAATGACGTGAAGCGATTACCCATTTAGTGTAATTTGGGGCATCATCAGCGCGTCCAAGTGCGCCTCCCGTACGATCTCGGCATCACTCACTCAAGTAGCACCGAATAGTGGTTTTTGTATATCACAAGAGGGTTAAGCACTGCGCGGGCACAGATCGCGTCGTGGCGGGCATCGGAGGCCGGTTACGTCCAGAGGGAGCGGCGAGGGCGGCCGCGCGCTGCAGCGGTCGGTGCGCGACTACGCGCTCGCCGGCCGCCGGAGGGGCGAAGCTCCACCGTCTCGCTCCCGGCGCCGCGAGCTTACCCAAATCACCGATTGCAATTGTTCCTCGATTAAAAGCGCCGCTACCGATATTCGCGATCTCGATGCACTCCGCGACACTACGACAGATAATCCCGAGATTTTAGCTAGGACGAGGAGCGCGGCGTTTTTTCTCGGAGCTTCCGCGGACGAGCGTCGCATCCGGTCGCACCTGCTCGCACTCGGCCTCACCGCGCGCGTTAGAAGGAGATGAAGTGAGCGATCAGCGAGCACCGGATGGCGGACTCGGTTATGAATGAATGCGCCGTCCCTCTCCGGCGACCGGATCTCGCGTAACCAGCTCTCGCTCGCGCGGCTCGCCGCCGTAGAGGAAGTGAAAGGGACGGGAGGCGGCGTAGTAAATATTGCGTTCCGTGGATCCGTCGGGAGTATTTCTATGGGCTTTCAGTTTTTGTGTCAACACAAAGGATAACCGTCCATTTTCATTCATAGATCCGGCGTTTGGTTCCAATGCCCTTGGCCATAGAATGTTACGCTCTCGAGGCACAAGTAGTTACATACGTTTTTTGCGTATCTGTTGATGCGCAAATAAAGATTACAGGTACCTACTAAGAACAAGGATAACGTGAAGTTAAAGTACATTTATGTATTATGCAAAAAAAAAAGTCTTAAATACGTATTTTTTGTTATTTTCTGTCTATAGGTAGTAAATAAATTGATACCTTCATGAAATAATATGTTTTAAGACCAATTGAAGGTTTAGTCATCATTATCCGTTTTATATTAATTATTCATCTTTTACGAGATACTTTCATCTTGAGATTAAAAAAATGTTAACAAATATTGTAAGTACATATTTAAAACATCATACTATGATTGATGTGAAACATTGTTAACTGCTCGTTCTATGTAGATTAAAAAATTGCGCAACAATAACAACACAATTACGTAGACGAAGCAATTTAACGTGGCACACTCAATTGCTAATCATTCACTGTACTCCATATTGTCTTTGAAATCGTATTGTACCCGACCACAGATAAAATAAGCCGGTGTGTTTAGGGTGCGGCCACACGTGACGTGGCGTAGGGCAGGGTTGCATTGTTCGTATGGGCTGGGCGCGCCGGCAAACGGCCCGTGTCAATGTTTAGTTCACTACGTTGCCTTAGCACGTGCGAGGCCCTTTGTCACGGACATACTGGCAGCAAAGAGTACCATCGACAACTTTTTTTAATTATCTATCTATCTATCCGGCCAGTAATTTCACTCGTTTTAAAAGAGTTTACATTGACAGATTTATCTTGAATTATTTTTAATAGCCATTTCAACTTTTGATGATTTCAAGTCGCGACGATCATTCGCTTGTCAGTAATTGTGGTCGTAAATTAAAAATGGATACAGATGAAAGAGAATATAGACGAGTCAACTAAAGTGCTCTCTAAATTTTAGATTTCTGACATAAACTATGAAATTTGTTTAGATTTTAACGTTTGCTGGAAATAATCAGTCATGACATGATACGAAAAAAATGTTAAAATTAGTAAAAGCTGATTTTTAATAATATATGAAACATAGTTTAACACTTTATTCTGTTATGCTTGATAGATCTGACTCAAAAATAACGACAGTGTTCCATCAACATTTTCAATTTCACAATATTATGGTTATTAATTAAAATATTGTTTTGAATTATTTTCTGACTATGGTCTTCACTATTGTGTAATTCTATGTCATGTACAATTTGCACTCGGCACAATTTAGGAATTATAAAAATAATCTTTTTTAATTCTATATTCCGGTCTCGTTTCGAAGCTTTCTTTCGACTTTTGCCTATAAATAAATGTGTCACACGGCTTAAGAGATTGCGTCGCAACATTGCTCAATATCGGGGAGACGTGCTTTCAAAAGGTTTTGTTTAAACAAATGAAGAGCAACGCAACAATCGACTTTCGCTAAGACAAACAGAGGATGTGGCCGCCATTGTCGCCGATGGCTGAATACTCCGATAGTTTCAACACAACATTGTTTCACTGTTTTCCTAAAATTACACGTTTAGAATAAACATTAGCCGTATAAGTATTCCGAGCGGCGCTTCGTCCATCCGCACTTTAGCATACATTAATCTTAAGGGTGGAACAAGCGACGAACTGGAAGGGACAATGGTACAATGAACAAAGACTAAATCTGAACGAGATTCTGCCACAAATCAATGAGAGGAGCCCGTCGAACGTGGCCTCCGCGCCAGGTGCTGTGCGGGAAGTTCTCCCCCTCCCTCCGCCTGCACCCTCATGCACTTGTACATAAAAACGAAGGAAGTGCACACATACACGGCGGCTGAAACGAACGCGGTGACGTAAAGGATACTTCGATGTGTGTCAGTAATTTATTAATGGTGTGCATTTGCGTATGCGCCGCTTGTTGCCCATGAAAAATGCTTGATATAAATATAAGTTTATAGTGGACGTTAATTCTGAAATCTCTTTATTGATGTGCCATCACCGCGGCAGGCGTTCTGAAAGCTTTTACACTTCGTTACTTTTGCAATTACATTACCTTATTTTCATACGGTTGTATGTCATATTATAATTATTTGAAAAACTTTTACAAAAACTAAAAACATTATTGAATGTGTAACATGTTGTCTTTGTCTATTTCAAAGAAATCGAGAGGGATGATAATTCGCTTTTGTTTTGATATTATTTTTTTAATCAATTTAAATCTTTGGTCAGTTGTGGAATGTCAAATACCATGAACCAACATTGAATATGATTGTTAATGACAACTTACAAAGAATATTATCACCAGGTAGCGAAAGCCTACACAATGACTCCTTCCGGTATTCACTTAAGACTATGCCATACAAAAAGCAACCATAAACATAACTACAACAGATATCAAATTCAAAAGTTACACACTAAAAGTTTTTTTGGACTAGAACTTTATTTGAATTAGGTTAACGTTCATACTAAAATGTGACTTATTGCCTTTAAAATAGAGATGAATTTCGAAAAAACGGGTATCAGGTTTTACATTTGATACAGGGTTACCCATCATCCGGTGTAAGTTTACACCGTGGGGAAGTGAATAGCTTTTCAAGGTAAAATTAACCCTTGAATGCCAAATTTAGTCAATTTTATGATAACAGAAGACTAAAAAAAATGTTGCTACATCCATAAATTAAAAAAGTAAGTGTTCGGAAAAAGATATACAAAAAACAACAGTATTGAACTTACAGAAAATCGTGTTTTATAAAATTTAACATTTTAAGTAATTACTTAAAAAAACTTAATCGAGGGCGATCGTAATCATACTTAACCGTTACTTATTTTCAGACAAGTGTAAAATTACAATGACATCAAGAGTAATTTTTATGCGACTTCATAATTCAGTGACAAAATAGTGTCACGGCAATATAACAAGAGATAATCAGAGAAAAACACATTTTCCGAATCTAATTGAATATTGGGTGGATTAAAATATATTTTTTCTATTACATAAAGCAAAATGTCCATTTCCATCGTCAGAATAAAAATGTTATGTAAATATAAAAAATACATAATATGTATTTACACAAGTACACAATACAGTCAAACCTGAATAAGCGATAAATTCTCTAGTCCCTACGGATAAACGCGAAAAACTTGATTAGAGACCTCGATAAGCGAGACAAATATCGCGGTCTCTTGGAGTCTCGGTTATCAAGGTTCTACTGATGGCGCAAGTGATGTAGGTACGGCGTAGCGAGAAATGCGTTTAACTCTTTTCTATGCGTAATCCCGGCGGAAGTCACTACAACCTGCATTTACATTGCAACTCTGATATCTAGTTTGAAGATATAGATATTTTTTATTTTATTAAGTTTCCACTGCAAAACACTTTAATTCTCTTTGTAAAAAACCAACATATTTTTGACAAAGATTGACGATTTAATGACGGATGTAATGATGTTTTTCTATTGATTTTCTTATTTCTTGTTTTTAAAAAACAAAGTTATATGTAAAGATTAGAGCATTGATTTTACTGTTATTTATTTATTTGCTAGGCTACGTTAGAAACTTAAAATCATTTGGTTTTACGCCTTTAATGATTTAAAACGCTACAAAACGGCAAGCGGCAACATAATTTGTTATTTTAATCTCGAAGAGTAATCAATTTTGTATGCCTAATAATTTAATAATAGCTGCTTTATTAAGTTTATAACCTGTATTATAGACTCACAGATTCAATTACTCAGCGGCACATTAATAAAAATGAATTTAAAACATCGAAATTGATTTAATTCTTAAAATTATACATTACCTATTTATTGATGGGTCCGGACAACGCTATTAATTACGGAGGTAAAACGTAATCGTATCTCAGATAATATTATTCGTAAGAACGCAGTGTAATGAGAAAAATTACAAGCGCTCGTAAATTTCAGTGAGTTAATTAAAAAAATCTTTAATGGCTCACCAATTCGTTTATTTTGTGGAAACCAGCGCGCGATAATGAACCGGTTGGTTTGAATCAATTCATATCTCAATGACTAAATCGAATTAACTTTGTTTCCAACAGTTTGGAAACTTTTCATATTAAAAACTTCCTTTGATGGGACTTCAACATATTTTTAAAATATGATTTATGAACACGTTTGTATTTTTTTGCATAGGGCTTTCTAGATCTGATTCGAAATATATTATTCCCATAATGGTATATTCTCTTATCTTCGGCACCATAAAAGAAGGTATTTATCACGCCTCCAGTAGTACGAACTTTTGTCCTTGAACATAAAAGAACTTGCAATGGCGTTCTGCCCCTCGCAGCGCACAACGCATCGCTCGCCATCATTCAATGCTCAGTCTAGATTCAAACGAATCACAAACAGTAAAATGTCGAACGGAACTATAAAAAGTTGAGTAAAAGGCGACGAAAGGAGGCAGCGAATTTTAAACGAAACCAGTTTAATGAGGGTCGAATTTAAACACGGCATAAAGCGGTTCCCACGAGGTCGGTCGCGGGAACGGAAGCCGCTGCGATGTCGCCGCGGCACCGCGCCGCCGCCGCGCACAGCCGCCCCGGGCCGCGCAACACCGCCGCCGACGCCTGCGGACCTCGCACCAACCACCCTCGCGAGACCTACCCGCCTCGCCTTCGTCAAATTCAAACAGCCAACGACTACGAAACTCGATGAATGAAATCGGAGCTCGTTGTAAAATTGGCGATAAAACACGTGATCGGAGACAGGCCGTGTAATGATCCTGAATATCGTATTTTGCGACTCCGTCGACCGAGCGTGAGAAAACTTACGAACTGGATCGAGGATTTATTTGCTTAATCAACAACGGATTTTCGCGTTTACCGTTTTATATATTCAAATTAATATCTTGCAACAACTCATTCATGTTGACAGAGCTTTGCTATAATCTGGTTATACCGGACTCATAAAAGTTACGTTGTTCATATTTAAAACTGCGAAACAAATTAAAATGATTTTATGATATTACAAATTTATAATAAACTATAGCTTACCTTTGATTCCTATTATTCATTTCTATTGAAAGACGTTTGTTGTTGTTTGTCTCCCTGTGCGTTCCCAAACCAATGAACAAAACAAAAACTTTAATAGGGAGTTCTCAGGAACGGTCCTCAGGAATAACTCTAAGGAGAATTATACTTAGATAATTATCTTTAGCATTTCAACAAGCTTGATATAATATATAATATATTTCTGAAAGTATCAATAAAACCATTTAAAATGTTTCTCCCTCTGCCATAGTTCGTGGAAGTTGTTGCAACGAGGGTATTTACTTTTCGAAATATACATGTTGTAAACACGAGGACCCCCGATCGGTTTGTTTGAGCTTGCTTTCGATAGAGTCAATATAACCTTAGTCAACGAAACTCGTCCCGCCACTTTTATTTGTGAACTTTTACACGGCCAATTTGACCGAGCGCCGGGAACAATGGACAGGGCAACACTTGCTGCACATTGTATCACGTATAACTTCGAATTGAATATGTTTTTAAAATCTTCGTTTATGGAGCCTTCGGGAGGATTGAAATAAGTTTTTAGCGTTAGCTTTTCTATGCCCCTATGATGGGCCATAACAGAAGAGTAGAGATAGGGTGGAAATTACTGATATTATACTCTGGCCTTGCGGAGGGACGTTAGTTCCCTCTGCATATTTTACCGTATATACCACGGGGAGTGCTCCGACGAACTGTTTGGAACAATTCCTGCCGCCGAGTTCCGTCTTCGGACGACTAGACAGACCGCCAGTTTCCATCCGCACCACCTTGATGGCTGGCAATCCTCTACCGTGCGGTTTTCGCGAAACTTCCTGCCTCGCACAGCCGCACTGTGGAATGGTCTGTCCTCGGCGGTATTTCCAAACCGCTACGACTTAGGGACCTTCAAGAAGCGAGCGTATCACCTCCTAAAAGGCCGGCAACGCATCTGTGGTTCCTCTGGTATTGCAGATGTCCATGGGCGTCGATGATCACCTCGGTGTTCCCGCTGCTCGTTTGCCCCCTTTCTTATATAAAAAAAAAAAAATTAACTGGGTTTCCAGGTAAGCTAGACATTTTTTTATTTAGAAACTGAAGTTCTTTCTTACCTTATAATAGATTACGAGAAACATTGCATATTCTATTAAAATCTGCCTTCAGAGGGTATGGGTCAACAAAACAAAGGACTTTACAGAAATCATTAGTAAGAGGCCATCTGGCACTTTTCAATAGTAATCTATGACCTCAGTATTAACAATGAATAAGCTGGTCGCTTATTTGACCACAGGTACGTTCTTATCGCTGTAAATCTCTTTGAATTTCTATTTTCGGATAATGGATTACGTCATATTTAGTACTGTTTTCTTGGAAAACTGATATATACACGAGTTAGCGATACTAAGAAGATAACAAAAACCTTCGTAACCTTTTAGTTTTACAAATAATATTACAGAAATGTACTCTTTTTTGTGTTTTTTCGTTTAATTACTATTTTTTTCAAAATCATGTATTTTATTATTTTTTATGAAAGCGGGCATGACTGTACCAACTCTTAACCTCAATTGTGCAATTTTAAAATTCTTACCACTAATGATTATTACGGTAATAAGATCAAGGAACCTAGATGTTTTTATGAAGCAACCGTATTAGCACTATTTGTATATTTAAAGTAATAAAGGTGTGGTCAATACGCATAAAAACGTAGTGAATGGGCACCATGTTGTAAGAATCCTAGTTAAGAGCTGCATGAATGAAACGCTCTCGGAGTGCCGGAGCGAGCGAGGAAATACCAAATTAACATAATTCTAGGTAACATTTGTGGCCTACGAAATGTAAGAGCATTACGCCTCTAAAGTCTTGTACACACTAGGATAGTATTTTAGTTGAGTAGCAGGTAGCTAGTATCCGAACAAAGGATTTACTAATCTATTCTACTAAAATGTTGCTGTTCGGACACGTTTAGTTACTAAATTACTACCCTAGTGCGTAGGTTTAGGCTTAAACTAGTCCGAACAGTAGTAAATCCTTTGTTCGGATACATGCTACTTGCTACTCGACTAAAATGCTATCCTAGTGTGTACAAGGCTTAATGGCCGTTTTCACCAACAATCTCAAATTTTAGGTAACCCTTAACGCATTTTAAATGTCACCTAACACTACTTTGGCTTTTACAAGCAGCTAGGTGAGACTTTAGACCACAAGGGATCGGTTAGATTTAGGGAGACCCTTAAGCAAAAAGACACCTATCTAAAACTTCTTTAGGGGTCGGTTGGTGAGAACGAGCATAAGTCTTACAAAGTGGATTTCTTGGAATAAAATGTACTTACACATCGTATTTCTTTTCACTATCATTTTGAAATGTTTTTACGATTTTTATTATATTTATTTCAAGTAAAATTCTAGCAACTCCAATATAGTTTTGTATGTAATTGAACTAATCTCAACTATAATTCGTAGAAATCGTCAACGGTCTATTTATACAGTCAAACATGGATAAGCGAGCACTGGATATGAGAGAAACCTCTATAAGTGAGACAAGTATCGCAGTCCCTTGGATTCTCGCTTATCGAGGTTCGAATGTACAAGGTTCTACAAAACACTACCACCTTTTTAACAAAGTATTTTATAAAATAATCCTTTAATGTCATAAATATGTTTACATATAACATTAACAAATACAAAATGAGAACGAAAAGCTTTCACCACAATGTAACAAGACAAGCGACAATATCCTCAAGACGTTTCAAGGCGATGTTTGCAGAGACAACAAATATCCACATGGCCCACAAATAAAGGCCAAGAGGGCCGATGATTCAATGTGGACACTTGGTATAGCACTATTCAAACTTAATACCTTGACGCAATTTTGTACAAGACGCTGTGCAATACATTATAGTTAAAAATCAACGGGACGTTAAGGAATATGGGGAAACGTGCCCTGCGACTTTTGTCTTTCACTAGCAGTAAGTCCACATAAGCTGGCATCAAATCTTTAGCCTCTTTAAAGTTTGAATCTTGTAATACATTCTCGTGTATTGTCTCCACATAAAACCTAAACCTCCTCACAATGTTATCTGCCAGTAACGTTAATGGCGGAATACGATATCAGATAGCAATAACAATAGAAAACATTTTTACGCAATGCTTCGCCATTTTGTACTTAATTCATTACTCAGAATTTAACTAATAGCAGTATTTATTATATATTTGCTACAATGATACGACAAACTTCCATGAACTATAATTGTTCAGTAAGTTTGTTCTAAACATTTAACATCTTTAGCACCAGATTATTACTTAAATATTTATATTTTCGTTTAATTTGGTGAAAGAACGTTACAAAATCATTTTATAACCCTTTACATAATTTTACGAGGAATATATTCAAATAGAAATACCACCACGTTAATATTAGTTTAATCAACAGATAACTATATGGTAATTAGTCAAGATAATCCCGATTATTATCAAATGAAATATTTAATTACGTTTTAAAATAAAACCGACAATATAACCTCTTGTAAATTCAAGGTTCATAGTCTTACAGTTTTTTTATCCATTAACATAAATCTTGTGCTCTTTCAAATATCTCTTTGATAACTTAATCTGTGGTCTTATGTAATTAATGTATCTTAATTTGGACAAAGAATATTTTAGCTGTGTGTAGTTCCAGATAGAGCGGTTGAAAGGATAAGATCTCCGAAGCGTAGATGGCGCGGCAATCGCTTGCTGATGCGTAGGCATCCATAAAATTTGAAATTAATCAGATCAAAGCAGAATATTGAAGTTTGTTACGGTAATATTGTTATCTATTATGAAGTATGTGCTGCATTAAAAAGCTTGGGATAGGATAAATCTTTTGATTTTCTACTGGTAGCGAATACATGGAAATTTTGTAGCAGATAATCGGTATTCAATTATGTCTTCTTATCAGGAAGATGTAATATTAAAGTTACTTCAGTATAAAGGTAACTTGTTCACCTTATACCTCGATACCTAGGGATAGTAGAAACATAAATTAAATACAACTTTCAAATACTTTGTTACTATGAAAATGTTAACGCGTTTTCCAACTTTATACGAACCGTTAAGACAAAGGACAAGCAATTTATTGTGCAAAAGCGAATTACACTAACAACATGCTATTCGAATGCAACATCCGAAAGTTTCTAATACAGACTATCAATCTTTAGTATACCAATTGTATTATATCTCTGATATGTTTATTTATTGATGTCTAAAGAGCTGGAGGGGTCTGCTTTAGCTGGTCGTATGTGTCGTAACATTAATTATAATTTTGTACGTCCGCTGTAAGCGCCACCGTGGGAACGTGAAACGGGGACAGAGTGGTCATTTCACTAACAACCCCCCTCCTCCTCGAGTAGTAACACCACCTTTGGTGAATGAAGCATACGTCAGAGCTCGCCAATTGACCGGTTTCCGAGATCGCACGAGTTGAGTTTTTTTTGTGGTCGTCGAAGATATGTTTCCGGTCGACCGATACTTATGAATGAACGGTACTTACGCACACCATTAAGTTAAATAATATTATGAAAATATGTTTAACCTTTCACTAAATTATTAGAGCTTTAGCATCCTGTTTGAAATTTTGCTCTTGAACAAGTCGATGACTTTTAAACAGACACGTACGTAATAAACCAAGATTTTATCTTTTCCCCTAAACGTAGTCAGTTTACTATAATATATCTTGTTAAATATCCTTATCCATACATAGTATAAAACAATAACGCTTTTTTATGTTTATCCCTATATATGCTTGAATCTTTAAAACTACGCAACGGATTTTGATGCGGATTTTTAATAGATTTTCATGTATAATACATTCACAATTTAATAGAGTAACACTGATAATTTAGAGGTTTTTAATATAATGTCGTAAATTAACACATTTTTAGCGCTTACATTGCAAACGCTGCAGTATTTAGTATCAGCATTATACCGATTTGCAACCGTGCGAAGCCGGGGCGGGTCGCTAGTCTCTAATAAAATCAGGACTAAACGTATTCATAAAGGTTTTTATATCGTATCATAAAAAAACATGTCACAAACCAACATCAGTATATATTTTAATACAATATTAATTAAATAACGTTACTGTTTGTTTTATCAAAAGTTAAAAACAGTTATTCAAAACAAGATTTAACACAGTTTGTGTCATATGAATACATTAGTGAAACCGATTTTTTCGCGTCCCGTGAGAAAATAACAAATGAGAACAGCGAGAGATAACAAAACTCAAACTAACCCTGTTACATTTAATTAGCGACCGGCAATTGGAAGGATATCAATACAAGTGTTTCCGTTTCTGTTAATGTGATCTGTGGCCTCGTCAACGTGCATAAGAAATGCATTTTATAACGTTAACTCTGCTCAATTACGCCATTTAGTACAAGATATATGAGCATTTAGTGTGTACAAAAAGTATGCTACGTGAGTCCCCGCGGTGCATCGGTTTGTAATAAAATCACAGTCAGCTACTAAAAAGCTTCTTAAATGCACTTCGCCTTGTCTTATTTTTTCTCGCCTGTCATCAGCTAAAGTGTTTTCACGCGAAAATGTCACCGAGAATCTTCGGAACGCCTTCATTAAAGCGCCAATTTTCGAAATTGTTATGACATTTTAGAAGCGTTAACATTTATTTACTTCCATTTACTTAAAAAACAAGTGATTATCATAAAATGTATGAATGATCCCACACTAAACAAGTATACTAACGACAACAGAAACATGAACATTTTCGTTTGTAAATGTTCAAAATGAATTTATTTTAACGTTGGAAATTACATAAAAAAGCAATAAAGAGTTATCTCCCATATTTCCGGTTTAAATATTGATAGCAAGCCATGTATTTAGTATCATTACAGTTTAGAATAAACATAATTTGAAACTTTACAAATTTCGAAATCAACAAACATGTATTTGCCAACGCTTAGACTGGATGTCCACAGTATAAGTGAGTCGACATAACGTAAGCAGAGCTTTCGATCGCAGCGGACGTATAAAGAAGATTACTACATCGGAGGTGGATGCTGTTAGCCGACGCCGGATGGCAGGAAGCGCCGGTGAAAAACCAGAAATCCAACATCTCCATAAGACACGAGAATATCGCCTTCCGCTAATTATTTACGATATATTGCGTAACGGTGAAACGCCGGGAAGGAGACGGAGGAAAAACACGATCCGGAGGACGCTGGAGTCGACCGAGACGATAGCAACACATTAACACCCCTAATCCATTAGCATACGGTTCATTATACTATAGCTATTGGAATCACTTGATCACTTTTAGTGTATCTTTATTCATATTTCGTACCATCTTGATAAAGCTGAAATGAACTCTGATCGACCGATACTTTCATAGATTATAAGCTTTACGTAAGTGATAATAAGATTCATTTTTCTACATCGATATGTCCTCCAGCGGTCTGTTTATGCTGGCACGTAATTAAAGACACCATAGCAGGAACCAGGAAGAGTGTCGTACTATCTCAACAGTTAGCCGGAAGTCGCTCGATCTGTGAGTTCATTCATAAATGACTGTCTTGTAACGACAATGTTGTATGACAGGTTGTCGCCCCGGGCTACTTTGAATTCTATTAATATGTGTGAATAAGGTTGATATTTCTATAGCGATGTAATAGTAATAATTAAGCATGAATGAAACGAAGCATTTAATTGAGTAGAAATGTGAACAAACATTGTGTTAGCTCTTCGACGCTCAGTTTTTAGTGGGTCCTATTTGGTAAACGGTTAGTGGTCGTCGTTCTAACACTATACTTTAGCGCTGGTTTGAATATAGACAGGTACATATTTTGGGAGTCGTAACAGGACAACTTTTAACACCTTTACATCTGCATAGATGCAAGACAATTCAGTTCATGATTTTAATACTTCTTTTGCTGTATCATCATTGCTTACAAATTACCATCTATTTTTGTGCTTTGAATAGATTCTCCTTGTAGAAGTCCGTTAATAAATAAAGTCCTTGTGGAATGCATTTGCAAAATTTTGCGTTAACGATTTAAAATGTAAACCTAAAACATAATAAATTAAAATTATAAAAGGATCCTTTGTGACGTGTACGTAGTAGCGGGCACAGACGACGGGGCGTCGAGCCGCGCCGGGGGCAAAGGGCGCGGCTCTGATTGCTGTAATCGAGTTAAGGCGAGTGGACAACTAAACAAAAAGAGCAGGACAATTAGCGGGCGTGGGCGCAGGATGCTCGTAAACAGCGCCACGGGGAATTCAATTATGAAGATGTTTTCGTTCAACTAACAAACATCAAGCATGGTGGTACTCATTTACATAGCGCCCATTCCCTTTGCATCGACTTTAGTTTGTTCCTTTTTATATTGACAGCAGCTGGCTACTGAGCACAGATTGTGTAATCGATTTTATATTCTACATTTTACCTTATCGATTTTTATGTTAGGTTTTAAGCATGATTAGTTAAATGAAATAAAATCGGTAATAAAATCCGGATAACAGAATATGTGATTTAAAGATTTTTTGAATTATATTTTAGTGCCTTGAAATTTTTAATACTGCCAAAATTAATTGTGTCTTAAACTTTAATAGACAAATTGACTCTATGGTTAGTAGTTAAGCAGGTACTGAGTGTATTTCCAGACAGAACGTAGGAAGATCTGATTAGTGTATACTGAATGACGACGACAAAAAGTAGTCAATTAAACGTAAGGAGATGTGGGCAACGGAAGTGGAATCGGCGCCGGCGCAGCCGCACATGTGAAACACCCTAATTTGTCGGATTCAATTAGACGATCGTCTTTTACGACCCTTATCTCATAACATCTACCGAGAGACTGTATCGAAGATTAAGTATGTGTAAGATGATGTCGAAATCATTGTGTTTAAAGGTCAATATGTTCTTGTTTTATTAATGAAAGTCCGAGCTGTGTCGGTGCGGTTGCCACTTCCTCATGGAACCGGCTGCCTTTAAATATGAATATTGCTTTTGTATGTACGTGACTCACTTTAGCGTTCGCCATTACATTGTTGTTGTGTGAGTGGAGCCCATGCAATAACTAACCTACATTTGAATGAATTTGTTCATAGTTTTTTTTGTTGCAAGAGTACATTATCGACGGAAATGAACTTATATCGCTGTTGGAATAATGATCTTTGTTATTAATCTTTTTTATGGAGTGTTCATTAAACATTTATATCTGAGTTAGTAGACATTTTAATCAAATGTAGTAGATTTTCTAACTCAAAATGTTCTCCTATAAGTAGGGAGCTACTTGAGAGAAGAAAACGTATATTTGAAGACACCAAAACACATCGTGGAATTTTGTTACAAATGAGATTATCGAAATGAAAACTCTTTCGCTGTAAATTTGATCCCAATTCCTACGACTGCTTAGTGGTTTTGGTAAAATAACAATTCGTTATTTTAAGCTTTCTTAAGAACCTATCTTAGTTAAATACTGTCGCGCACACCATTGTAAATTAGGAGATATATTTATTAAATCTATTTTCGTTGAATAATTGTAGTTTTAGCGCTTTATACATGGATAATAACAAGTTGTAGGAGACCGTGGCGCGGCGCAGTGAGCGGCGCGGCGGGCGGCAGGAAGCGGCCGCCGGACGCGGCTATCTAGCTACCTTATCTATCTCGTTTCATTTAAAGCTTTGTCACATTCCCTCTCGCTCTAACTAACCACTCTATGTTCCTATCTGTCGTACGGCACTTTGCATAACGCCATCCCTATCATCCCAGTACCATTCCATAGTGGATTGCGTAATGAACGGTCGAATTTTTATTTTCCTACCGTTATACGTCATTACCCATCATCTGGGGTGAGTCGGACATCGGCTACTGTATCATAATGGATATTATAGAGGTCTCTTATAATGGTATTTTTTGTTCACTAGCTCACATTTTGTTATGATAATGCGTTAGAAAGGCTTGTGGCAGCAATATAAATTTTAATGAATAGTGATTCTTCGGATCAGTAAAGTTCAAACACCTAGCTGTGATGAGAGTTAATTCAGAATAGAGCAGGTAATTTTAATTTTAAGAATTGTGGACCCTTAAGTTACAGAAAAGTGAATAAAGAAACTTTTACGGAAATTGAATAAACATTTTAATAAAAAAGATTAAAGACGAACCTCTGTAATTTAGGTATAGAGCCTTTACAAACGTGTTGTTAAGCTAAGTATACATTTAGTCGGTGTGACAGGACAAGGTTCTGGTCCCGACTGGTCTTGCGAGAGCGACTAGAAATCATCTCCGCGTCCGGCCATTCCGCCAGTTGCTGCGTTTTAATTATTAATGAAACTGTGCGGCCGCGGCGCGGGAAAGCCGCACTACGGCCGGCTTCGCTTCCGCTCACGATGCTGCGCTTCATTCATAAAATCACACACTCGAACACAAAACGTAGCAGCTAATAATCCCAACATAGCAAAGTCCACTTTATTCTAATGCAATAAGGTCACATTTTTATTGTCAATTCTAAAACTAATAACGTTCGAAAACGCGCGCACGCTCAATCAGAAATAGACATCGAAAAAAGTTGTAAGTATGAACGCGTTCAGACGAAAGTGGTCTCTCCTTGTACAGCGGAAAGTCGATTTCCGTTCGCGGCGGAATCCCCGGTGACGACGTATAAGGCGCGAACGTTCTCGGTTGATTTACTCGGTCGTCGTGAATGGGATGCGTCGCGGCGGTGGCGGTGAGGTGCGAACATCTAGTAATGGAGTGAATGGAGTCGCCTCGCCGCCGCCGCGGTCCCCTCGGCCACTATCGAATGCTTATACGGTGTTGACACGCCGCTTGGGCTTCGGAAAAACTCGCCGGTATCGCGTTTCCACTTATAACTCGAGTGTCTATTAAGGTATAGCTATGCTCGGTTACACGCACCCAGTAATACACGTGTCTAAACTAGGATTTCTTTTTATACAATTCATGTTGGGATCGAACGTTTTGAGGTGTTTTTTATGAGTATAATACAATTCCTTATTAGTGTTTCTATCGCAGATGCGGACGACAGGGTTTTTACACTTCTGATATATCCATGAAAGAAGAAGTGAGAAAAGTATTGTAACGGAAATTAATTTGTCTAACTGGACACAAGCTTTTAATTTTGCGTAAGGTTAGTTAGGAGAAGCAGTAGTCTGACATCATCGTACATGCGTCCTAATACATCACAGAGCTACGAGTACCATGATACCGCTGTGGTTAAATCCTTGTGCTGTTTTCTAAATTGCTTTTTTATCCGGCATCGGTATACATCGGACATGAGCGCATCCGAATTTCCCAGAAGCAATCGATGCTCTTTTATACATCGAGAGCGTTTGCGTATCAACAAAAAGGTTTCGGTGCCACACTGTCTGCGATCACAAAGGGCGTTTTTTACATATACCACCTTAGAAATGCAATTTGACCGTTTCGCGAAACCCACCTTTATTACGATACACGTGTCGCCCAAAATTACCTGTCGTATATCTGATTATTATTTTTTTGTTCCAACATGGTTCACAATACCAAACCGGATATAGCCGGATTGTCCCTCCAATGGGCCGGCATAAAAAGCGTATTTACGATTATGCACGAGCGATTTGTCGTCACTGGATACGACGCGGACGAAGCCGGGTCCGATTATTATATCGCGTTACACTGTCCGGTAGAGACCTCGCTTTTTCTACTCATTAAGAAAATTATTGTATTTTTTCACTCGATAGCTCGTGGAGATTTCCTATAACATAATAAGAACTATGTGCAATAAGCGACTTTAAAAAAAATGAAAATCTTATTCGCTTTGAAAAAATATTAACAGTAAAAGAACCGGTATTATAGTCAATGTTTAATTTAATAACGAATTTAAAAACTTCTATCAAGAATATTGAATTTTAGTGACATTCAAATATGTTAATCCAGGCGGCACTTTTGAGTTTTGAAGTTCAGTTGGTCGCTAGTTAGTGAATTATTTGACCTGATACTTAAGATCAAAAGCGCCGATAAGGTCAAATGCAAAATATTTGAAATGTAAATAAATGACCAGGGTTTTTTTCTCATTAGAGACTTACTAAGGTGTCATCAATATATGTAGGTACTTTATTAATAGGGTCAAAGATTACTTAAGTCTTGTGTTTTTCTTGAATACATGAATTTGAAATATGTAGCAGATTTATGTTCTATATTTGCAAGTGAAATGCAAAAGCTGTTAAATTGTTAATATCACAATAACTCATTTGTTTCAACAAATCAACACAATATGTCCTCGACACATCACAATTCTCACTTTCGAGAAATGATCAATCATAACGCGAGGAGCGATTTTTCATAACGTTCAACGCTATCTTTGTTTTTATTTTGGCGCGAAATAAACCTTGATGGTTTCAGAAATAGCATTAAAATAAGGTGAAACGACAAAGGCGTTGAAACAACGTCTCTCTCACCTGCTTCTGATAAATTCATGTTTTTAGTTCAATCTTTAAATAAATAGAAATAAATAAGTTAAAAACTTGTTTTATTGTAGATTGGAAACCGCTATTCAACAATTATCATGATACAGGATACTTAGAGCTTACATTTAGTAGATAGTTTATTTCAAGGTAGTACATCTAAGTAGGGCGTAGCTTACGCATGTAATGTTATATTTAACTTAAGTAGAAGTAGTGCAAATTATACACATGATTGCTATAATAGATATAATTAGAATAGGATCAAAAAATCTTAATACCAACCGAGAGACCGTAATTTTTGATCAGCATTTCATACATTCGAAATTAAAATAAGAATGGCGTTCATAAAGCCGCACTTATTTGTATAACTACATGAGATTACGCGGTGCGCGGGGAGCGAGCTGTAATGATAGTCAATGAGGCATAACTTTTTCTCAGTATCTAGTTACTAATAGGGTTGTCACAAATCAAATCTCTGCACAATTAAACATGAATAATAACTCGGTGCAAATAAACTGATCGGGACTCAAAACTCCTCTATACTTATCATAGGTTACCACTGACGAAAGACTATACGAAAACATTTATATTTTGTGTGTTTTGTGTTGTGCCAAGACTTAAGGACTGCTTTCTCAGTGTACTAACATCGTATATTTAGGTTATGTGGCTGTATATTGCGTTGTAGTATCGAATTTTGTTTTATTGACAGCCCCGAAGCGTGAGGTTGGCGCTGGCCCGTTAGTGAATGAACCGTCAGGCGCGGCGCGGCGCGGCCGGCCGGCGACCGGTTTGACCGTTCTAATGTGGATTCAGTTCAGAAGCACAGCCGGCGATGTTTATGCTTCGACTTAAGTGTTGCCTTGCATTTCTTTAAGATATAAAACGACCACAACGCCGACAGTCCGTACCTTAAGAAATTAATACGTCAAACGTATTATCGGAGCTGAATTAATATTTCATGAGCGTGTCTTTCGATTAGTTCACATTGATTTGTTTATATTGTTTTTTAATTGAACGAATTGATTTAAATTGAATTCGAAGATACCATTTGAAGGTTGACGTAAGATTTACGGATTCGTTTTTATATTTCTTATACAGTGAGAAAAGCACTTAACAATAAGGCGTAAGTAAAGGTAAATGAATTTTTGGAATACAAAATTGAACTTCTCGTTTACATGTATTTTTCTTAACCAATCATAAGTTGTATCTTTCATTATAAAATGTTCCTAATAAGTTATTGTATAACTTCGGACTTTCAGCAATTAATTTAATTTTTTTTGAGACAATTTAAAGTTATAGCAATGAGATCAGTAATAAGAATTAAAAGAATAATTTCGGTGAATTGCAATTGCACAACGTCTGAAATTATAACGGACGGAGACAAGATAAGATTTTTTGCTGTCACACGCTTTTGATTCGGATATGAGTACAGACAGTTATGTAATATATAATTATGTACCGAAAAACATGTATTCAACCCTTTATGTCCCCTACAGGTAACTGTCTTCTCGGAGGAAGAGGCGTGGTCGACCGGTACCCCATCCGGACTCTGATGTATCAATCTGATCATGTGAATACGCCTTTACTTTTGTCATCTTACCCCATTACCCGTTATATTATAGTGTATTATTCATCTATTGTTATTAAAATATTCCGGTTTATAAGCAGGGTTTCTTCATGTTGGTAGTCTAATAAGATTTTTTTATAAAGGTGGTAACGAAACTGGTTCTAAGTATGTATTAGTTTGTCGTTTTTTAAAGTTCAAATAACTCAAAGTAACAGACTGCTAATCATAAAGTTTGCATGTTTAAAAAGTTTGTCGAAAACTTTCTTCGATTTTTAAGCTCCAGAACAAATATAGTAAATAGTGTAGTTGGACCCATGATGGGCTCCATTCTACGGAACTCCACGACTAGTGCGTATTTTGCATGAAATCACACTTTTCTTTGACTTTCTTCGCCGATTGCATCACGATGTTTTTCTTTACCTTCATAGTCAGTAAATTCGATGTTAACTTTTGTGGTTTCCGGTTACTATTTTAATGGAGTAATTAATTATAAATTAAGATATAACGAGATAAATATGTCAATGAAAGTAAAGTCACACGATTTGTTAAATGTTCGTCATAACGAAGCGGGCAATAATAAGTACAAAAATTAAACTATTTCCTAATTAAAAACTATTAAGAAGTAGACGTTGAGAGGCGCGTGCTCGACTTCCGTGTTGGTTATTTATGTCTCTTAACCCTTCACCGGCTATTAAAGGACTGTTGGGGTTAAATGAGACATTTTTCAAAGCTCCGTTGACACGCTTAATGAGATGACTATTTTCGGTATAACAAAAAAGAGATAACAAACATTTGGTGCGTTGGATAATTAAAAAAGTTCTAACGTCGATTGTCATATGAATAAGGCACTTCGAACACGCACTAAAATAATCGGGAAGACGGCAACAAGGTTTGGTCCTGAATTGTCGTGGATACATGAGGGTACGAGGGGTCATCAGCGTCCCCTGAGTCGTGCAGAAGCCCAGTGCACAGTCCCGGTGCGTTCGTACGAGATCCGGGGACTCTTTTTTACCACTTTCGAGCATGGCCACCGAGGGGGTTTTAGTGAGTCAAATCTCACAAAAGCCTTTCCCCCAGAAGACAGGGTATCTTTTGAAGATTCCCCCCCCCCGTAAATAAAAAAAGACACTAAAATAACAGATTCGCTTAGCATTCTCTACCAAGACGTTAAGAGAGTGATGTCCAGTGTTGTTATGTGTGTGTAAATTAGAAAATATTTATCGTTCAGTTGATTAATTAATATACGAGGAAGCGTGATGTATAATTTTAAAAGTGCTCCAGATCAGGACGGTATCGCAAATGGATGGTGCGTGTACGATAATGATGTACATCACTCACGACATACAAAAATACACATTAACAGATTGACATATAAATAATCTGTAACACTTATCGAAAAAAAATACAATAACACACAGAAAATAGTAGATTTGTCATTAAAATCATTACTGGGGGGTTATCCCAAGTACATTCGGTACGAAGCGATTCTATAGCGAACGTCAAAACGTATAAAATTTACAATGACGTTCGACATCTCACACGTTACAATCACATAACTTATCGAATGTAATTGTCAGTTTCATACATTTTTGTCGATTCCATCAGTAGCAACCGCTGGTTGACAATTTTTTATTATAATTAAGGAAAAGCGTAAGAAACAATAATGTTTAAATAAGCGGTTTATCATAAAATATAAATTTAAAATAAATTTTTAAAAGGTAATGTTCTGGGCGACTACCCAAAGTATCTTTCGATTGACGATATAGCTGATGGAATCAACAAAAATGTACAAATCTGACTATGACATTCGATAAGTCATGTCCTTGTCACGTATGAGATATCGAAAGTCATTGTCAATTCCATCCAGTTTTGATATTCGCTATCGAATCGCTTTGTAGTACTTTGAATAACACCCCTCTTGCGCTAAATACTCAACACGCGACTTTAAAAACCAATTAAAAAATAACTAATACTAACACGGGATATAATAAAGATAAGGGCTGTGACATAAATATTCAAGCCAAATTAGCAACGACAGAGAGGCGAATAAAAACATTAACGACTGCTCAGAATTTGAGAGTTGACAAGCGATATCAGATAACATTTCGATATTTGGATCCTTCAATGTAATGAAGTTAGATTAACATGGTTCTTTAAACACTGACTTTTAAAAGACAGGACTAGGCACGCGTCTTGTCTTGTGAAATAAGCAACATAATTTCTAAACTGCGTGATTGTGTGTTTTATCTCAGCATAATAACGTTTTAATATAAAAGTGTGGTAATTTTTTAATAACTATTTAACTAATTACCACTAAAATATGTGCATTTCAATTAAAATACAAAAAATTAAATATACAAAAGAATTTCAAATAAAATATGGGTCTCAAATCGCTAGGAACGTTCCCAAAACGCTGGCCGCGTTGCCACGTTTAAAAAAGTGTGGTTATTATCTTTACCTCATCCCGAGTAAAAAGATGTAGAATTTATTTATTGCATGGGCTCTTTGCCTAGCCCTTTTCTCTAGACCAAAAGAGTCAAAGAGGATTGATCATTAAAATCCTTATCCTTACATAGTATAAAACAATAACGCTTTTTTATGTTTGTCCCTATATATGATTGAATGTTTAAATCTACGCAACGGATTTTGATGCGGCTTTTTTTAATAGATAGAGTGATTCATAAGGAAGGTTTTCATGTATAATGAATTCACAATATAGTAAAGTAACATTGATAATTTAGAGGTTTTTAATATGATGTCGTAAATTAACACATTTTTAGCGCTTACATTGCAAACATTATACCGATTTGAACCCGTGCGAAGCCGGGGCGGGTCAATTAATGTACTTTGCACGCAATAAGATAAAGGTTTTAACTTTAAATTGAACCGTATCATATCTCACTTCAATGTCAGTTGCTCAAGATATGTGATTTAATGAATTCATTAAGTTTGGAACCTTTGGAATGTTTTTAACATTAATGCTTCGAAATGTCACTTGTTGAACGGATGCCTCGCAAGTTTAAATTACTTATTTGTGTTAATTTTTTGTTTGTTTTCCGTCATTATATTTTAATCATCATATATTTAACGACCCGCCCCGGCTTCGCACGGGTGCAATGCTGATACTAAAAACACTACAAAAATGCGAAAAAAATGTAATTATTTACATCTCATTAGAAATCTAAAAGATGTAATTTTTTCACTATTTAATGGATGTTATCTATACTAATATTATAAAGAGAGAAACTTTGTATTTTTGTATTTTTGTTTGTATTGAAATAACGCAAGAACTACTGGGCCGATGTCAAAAATTCTTTCACTATTAGAAAGCTACATTATCTCCGAGTAACATAGGCACTTAATTCCACGCGGACGGAGTCGCGCACAACAGCTAGTTATATATATAAACCTTCCTCTTCAATCACTTTATCTATTAAAAATAGTGCATCAAAATCCGTTGCGTAGTTTTAAAGATTTAAGCCTACATAAGGATATAGGGACAGAGAAAACGATATTGTTTTATACTAGGTACTGATGAATATAAAATATTTTGGAAATCACCAATTTTCTAATATAACTATAAGTATTAATATTAAGGTTTCATTCCATTACAATGTTAAAGTGTTACATTTTTGCATGTCGATTAAGGCATTGGAAATCAGAAATGGCGCACTATTGGGCTCGCAGGAAACTGTCTCCGGAGAAGTAATTCAAGCGAGCCAGCGGTAAGTCCCAGTTTATCTCCGCTGCCAACCCGTTTCGCATACCGTGGGAAACACACCCACATACATAGTAATTCACCTTGCTTCGTTTATAGGGTTGTTATGGCGAAGACGTATACTTTCACCTAAGCGCGTAAAACCATTCAATCTTTGCTCTTTGATTTAACGAGCACAATTATACCTTATTATTGGATCGTTAATTGTTACGATCATGTCGATTGAGACGTATAAAACGTATAAAAAACACAACTTTCAACTATAATTGATAGGAATGGGTGGAGTAGTTTATTTTTAACTAGCTGTTGTGCGCGACTTCGTCCGCGTTGAATTATATAATATAGCCTATGTTACTCGGGGATAATGTAGCTTTCTAATGGTGAAAGAATTATTGAAATCGGTCCAGTAGTTCTTGAGTTATTTAGTTAATACATACAAAAAAACAATGTTTCTCTCTTTATAATAATAGTATAGAAGTAGATATTTTTTCAATATTTCTTACTTTGTACTCGTAATATCTTTTTTCTTTCTACAGCTTTCTATCTGAAAAAGTCAATTCGTCTTTGTTTTTAACCGACTTCCAACAGAAGGAGGTTATCAAGTCAATGAGTTTTTTTTTTTTTTATGTATGTTCGGACGTCGAGCAGCGAGTTCTGAACCGATTTACGTGATTCATTTTTTGCTCGATGCAAAATAGCTGCCATTTGGTCCCATATTTACGTTTTAAAAAAACTATTTAGTAGTTTTTGAGTTATTTTTAATAAACATGAAAAAAAAATGGGACTTTTTTGCTTTCTCGGCTTACGTAGCCTACACTATAGGCCCCATGAAAATTTAAGTTTTACCAGATCGTAGCTCTTTAAATGTGCTAATTTAAAGTCCGCGATGGCATATATCTATCTTTTATGGTTTTCTCATAAAAAACATTTTTTCATAAGAAAATTTTACTCGACTTTGGACGCTATTATTAGAATTCCCTATGAATCCTTATCCAAATAAATATGTTCAACATCAAGAGAATTTAATGCAGATTATAGTTGACCTTTGAAGGTAATCATTTTGACCAATACTTTAGAAGATATGAAGGTTTTAAACCACGCGGAACGTGAAAAATTACAAAAACGTTCCAAATTGAGCGAGACAAGTGTTTTCTTGCCGTATACAGCCTAAACTATAAGACCTACATAAAAACTATAATGTGCGATCAATACATAGTGAAATTGGCTATATAGTTGTCTTTGGTGGCATTTATCTATAATCTATGATTGTATCACAATAATATTTATTTTCTCAAAAAATTTTCAATTAAAATGCATTTTGCAAGTTACGACGCTATTATTTTGTATTCGGTATGAATCCTTATCCAAATAAATATGATTTTGCGTTAGAGTATTAAACGTAGATTATAATTGCCCTTAACAGCATAAGATTCTGACCAATTGTTTAGAAGATATTACATAATTAAAACAAACTAAGCGCGTTCGAAAATGCAACAGAAGCGCGCGGGCGCATAGAAATACTTATATGCTCGCGGCGATGTAATATGTTTGTTGTAATAGTATTTACACGACATATCTTTCTTGACTATTGTATATAATTAAATTAAGATATAATAATTGTTGTCTTGTAGGCCAATCAGATGAGGATGGCCGCAATATGGAGTACATATTAAGTATTTTGTTATAAATAACTGCGCTGACGAAGTCTCCCGCAACAACTAGTACTCGTATTAAATAGCTTTAATTTGTTTGTTTCACATTTCGTAGTTATAATTTTTAAAATAAACTTTTATTTCATATATTAAGATAATAAAACACAACGGAATGTTATAATGTATATGGTGTGATAGAAAAATTCTACTGTAGTTTACAGAACAGCCTATTAAAGACACTAAAAAGCTTAAAATAAAATAAAAAAAACTGCGTTTAAAAAAACCGCCTTCCAAAACCAAAAAAAACATATTTAAATAAAAAGCATAAAAAACTAAAAAGTACAAAATAACGTAGTATAGAATAAATTAATTTTATACACCTCTTATGCAAACCATTCAGACCTTTAATATTAATAAAATACTATTATTTGTGAGCTATATCTATTTATTGATAGGTTTGAAGGCGGAGCCAAGCCTTAAACAAAATAAAACGTAATATTATATACAGCTTACTTACTGTAATACAATTTGTATACTAGAGATTACCCAACGTAAACAAACCTAACTCACAGCGCATGTACTCGTAGGTGTTATGTATCCCTATTATATTTTACTTGGCTCCGACCTCAAACCTATCAATAAATAGATATAGCTCACAAATAATAGTATTTTATTAATATTAAAGGTCTGAATGGTTTGCATAAGAGGTGTATAAAATTAATTTATTCTATACTACGTTATTTTGTACTTTTTAGTTTTTTATGCTTTTTATTTAAATATGTTTTTTTTGGTTTTGGAAGGCGGTTTTTTTATATAATAGAAACTTGGATAAGCGATAACCTCTATAAGCGAGAGTCATTCTCTGGTCCCGACGAGCTACCTCCATAAGCGAGAAACTCAGATTAGAGAAAGAGATAAGCGAGACAAATATCGCGGTCCCTCGGACTCTCGTTTATACAGATTCGACTGTATATCTGACTGTATTACCAAACCTGGAAATTATTTTTTTTATTATTATATTTTTTAATGTTAAAAAGTAAGCAGTTGACAGCCCTATCTTTTATAGCCGTTGGCGGCATCTCATTCATAGGTATATGAATGGGATAAGTTAACCTTTGAAACGCTGCATGTGTGCGTACGACCCGTGGCGAATGGATTTCGAGCTACCGTTACCGTGTGCACTCGGTAATTTACAAAAATAAATCATCTGTCCCAATACACGGTCAAGTTTTTTGTTACTATGTAATCAAAATACTTTTTTGGGTTACAAGCTTTTTGTGGCGCTATACTGTGGTACACCATATCTAATTTGGGAAATAATTCTAATAAGATTACACAAATAAAGCAGTTTTTATCAAACTTATTAGACTCTAATTTTAAAAAAAGTTAAAATAGAAGTAAATGAAAATGATGTAATTAAAAATCGAATATATTTAGTTACTAGCTGTTGCCCGCGACTTCATCCGTACGGAATAAAAATATAGCCTATGTTACTCGGGGATAATGTAGCTTTCAAATGTTAAAAGGACTTTTGAAACAGGCCCAGTAGTTTTAGAGTTATTTCAATATAGATACATACAAAAATACAAATCTTTCCTCCTTATAATAAACGTATAGATAGACATATTTAGTAAAACAAGGTGCAATGTAACTTAATATTAAAATTATAATAGCCTGTGATGCACTAAAACAGGTAATAATTCTATTTTAGGTAAAACGCGACACAGCGTATGTCGTAAAATTAAAAAAGGCCGTCGTACAACGTCGTATATTTTAGAGTTATTCATTAAGAGTGTTATATTTGTGTTGGAGCAAAACGCAAATAAATTTTGAGTGCATTACTGCGGTGGGTTGATGAATTACGTCCTCCCAGGCCGGCAGGACGGCAACCCTTTCAAATACGTCGGTACTGGTATAAAGTGCTAAATAAGTTATGTAGCCTGTAACAGGGTTGAAAATGTCTATCCAACTTTAAAATTCCATTGTTGATGTATTTATTAAAACACTAACTATCGCTCGCGACTGCGTCTGGCCAGAACTAATTAAACAGTAACTATCCTACGGGCTCTTCCAAATTGTATTTTACATCTGTGCAAAATTTCATCAAGATCTGTTAAGCCGAAAACACCGTAAAAAACATCCTAACTTTTTCCCATTTTTTTTTTTAATTAATTTTAAAGCTTAAACAGTAAAAAATTTTCAATAGTCTCTACGAAATATTTTTCTGTCGCAGCCCTAGTGCGTAGCTTCTTATGGACAAAAATTTATTACCCACAGATCAATAGTATATTGTCTCGTTAAAAATGAATATTCCTTTCAAAGCTGCCAACATTGAGGCATTGTGGTTTAATATTATCTCAATAATGTTAACATCAGTACCACAAGTTTAATCTTAATGTATTTGAGCTTCTGTTTTTTTATCTACTGATTTAAAAAAAATAATTCAAAGATTTGATAATCACTTTTACGTATCTAAGATGTTAGGTACAACACTACGTATAAAAAAGCTAATCGATATCACTTAACGTGAATCGATTACTCGCATGAAAACTTTCTAATAACTTTTTTTTATCTACATCGGCTACCGTCTTTATTATTACGTCTAACGAATGAACTTGATAATTAAATCGTGAACAAATCATTAATGGGCTGCACTAAAGCGGACGCCTTTTGCTCACGAAGCCGACGAAACGATTTTAAATACACGTTGTCAATATTTCGTAAACATCTAAGGAATTTCTTACTAAATAATTAAATATTTGTCGCAAAGATGATAATATATAAACAAACTAGCATTGTATATAAAAATATTATAAATATATAAGTTACTAGCTGTTGTGCGCGACTTTGTCCGCGTGGCATGTAATAATATAGCATATGTTACTCGGGGATAATGTGGCTTTCTAATGGTGAAAGAATTTTTGAAATCGGCCCAGTAGTTCTTGAGTTATTTCTGTTTCTCTATTTATAATATAAGTATAGATTATACATACAAATTTTCAATCACTTTATCTATTTAAAAAACCACATCAAAATCTGTTGTGTAGTTTTAAAGATTTAAGCATACACAGGGACAGAGAAAGCGACTTTATTTAGACTATATAGTGATAACTTTCAACGATGTTATAATTTCGCTTATTTAGTTGAATATACATCTAAAAACATGTTATTTACCACCAAATACTGTTTAAATATCAACTTAGACTTTTTAATTAAGTTATAATACATCTAGTAATAGCTTATTTCAATTCTTTACACGTTGCCAAGTATCAGTATATCATATGATTAAATTTCTTTGTATCGGATGGGTTACTCGTATCTGTCTGTGATTTCCAGATACCTTGATTGCTTCATATTATTATGTCTTTCGAGTTTTAAATAAGTTTGTAGCACCTGTAACTCTTTGTATCTGTGGTACGTAAATCTCAATCAGATCATTGCTCTCTGCGGTACGGTGGGAGGAGGCCTTGCCGCGAACACCTGCCGCCCAAGTACCACGGAACTTAAGAAACACATACTATAATTGTATACGAAGTTAAACTCTTAGGTTATATAAATAGAATGCCTTTTGTAATGTATTTTGTTGGTGTTTACGTCGTTCTTTAAATTTGGAAGCCTAGCCAACCTAGTCAGGGCACAAATCTCATTACTAGATAATCTGTAACTGTTCGGTTAGGTTGTTTAATAGACGCGAGTAGATTTGTATAGCATTTGAATGTATTAAATCTATACTCTATGTATGGAAAGCTGCAGGATGCGTACGTATAAAACAATTGAGCATCGAGATGTGGTCGATATATTCATTCTAAAACATACTATTGCATTAATTAAATAAATTAACAAGTAGCAATCATAATGTTAACAAATCAGGGGGTTAACCAAGGTATCTTTCGATTGGCGATATCGCTGATGGAATCGACAAAACTGTATGAAACTGACAATGACATTCGAAAAGCCATGTGTTTGTCACGTGTGAGATATCGATCGTCATTGTCAGGTCCGTACATTCTTGGCGTTCGCTACTCCCCTGGGGGGGTTTAAAGTACGTGCGCTACAAAGCGATTCGATAGCGATATCCAAAATGTATGGAACTGACAATGACGTTCGATATCACACACGTGACAAGCACACTTATTAAATGTCATCGTCAGTTTCATAAATTTTGTCGATTCCATCAGCGATATCGATAATCGAAAAATATTTCGGGTAACTCCCTGATGTGTTCACTTAAATCTTTCAATGAATCCATTCCATAATGCGTTTTGCGGCCAAAAAAAATCTAGGCAAATTATAATCGGGCAGATTTCACAATCTACCGGTAACTACACAAGGAGTATACTAATATATTCAAAAGATGTGACGATTATGGAACGTTCACGGTTCACATGGACACAAATCGACTTGCCTACCTCATTATCATTGCGAACAACTTAATAAATTATACCGTTGACTATGTTTAAGTTATTGTAAGCAACTGTTATACTCCATAAAAAATAAGTTAAAGTTGTATGCTTGATATCCGGTGATTAGACTTTTATAAGAGCGAGCTTACGTGTCTTAAATCAATTAGGATAAAAATTAAAGCCTCAAATCAACCTGAAAGTTTTGAATTCAATACTTACTTTAATTTAAAAACAACTTAACTGTAATTGTATTTTACACCGTTGGTTTCTTGCCGAAGCACCTCAACGAAAATTATTATAAAATAGTGACGCTCTTAGGTGAAGGAAAACATCATGATGCAACCTGCACATATTGGCGAATAAATTCAAAGATGTGTATTCATGCAAAATACGCGCTAGTCGTGGAGTTACGGAAAATGGAGCCCATCATGGGTCGAAACTTTTAACCTTTTTTTATGAATCATAGGGGAAAGATACAGTTAGAAGAAAAAGTGTTTTGAATTAATCTTTAACTGTTCTAAATAAAATATTTTAATTTTATTCTTTTAAGTTTTCTTAATTGCGGAAAATTTTTTACATTTGTTTGTGTCCAAGTTCTAAGAAGGCCTACGCAACTCTAGGTAGCGGTTCCCGATTAGGCGGGACTCGAACCGCGGACCTCTCGTTCCTCGAACGCGGCGCCGACGCGTGCTCGCCCTTTGATCTTTGCCGACAAAAGCGCCGCGACCTTATCTTGCGTGAGACCAATTTTTGTTCTAACAAGTGACAATAATGGTCTTTGTGGTTGATAAATATGGATTTTTTACAAACTTCCCGTAACTTTATCATATAACACACCCATTTGTTGCGGCTTTGTTCATTTAATATGTTCGAAACGAATAGTCGGAAATATTCAAATATAGTAACACCGCTACATGCACAATGTAATCTTACAACATAGTATAATGTGTTCCTATCTGAAGTGGCAACATTGGGCATCATTCAGTGTCCCACTCTCAACACAGAAGTTCTATTTTGACAG